>JAPDSC010093491.1:3069393-3096143 GCA_026290005.1 Latrodectus geometricus | reverse complement strand
TATAAAGTAAGATGTATTTAATAGATAAAGATAAAACAAAGAAGAAACTATTCAATTTAATATCAATAAGACAAAATAATGAAAAATCAAGAAAAACAATGTAATATAATATAAATAAGGAAAAAGTATGGGGACCATGTCTTCCTATAATACAATGCTCAAAACAATTAAAGGATATTGTGGATTTAGGTTAATCTTATTGCTAGGAAACTTTTTAACTGATTGATACGTGGTTGACAGACGTAGTCGGTTATAAGAGAATAAATTACAAATGTTTGAAAGAAAAAAATGCATTTTATTGAGCATGTGTGTACAAAAGAAAAAAAAAACACAATTTGTGCTTATGAGAAAAAAAGAATAAGAAAAGGTGTTGTCTTCAAAGGAAGTCATTTTCAGTAGGGGGTATGGTTTCCACGGACGGCGAGTAATGTTGAACACCTTTGAGGCATGGAGTCAATGAGGCAATTAATCACGAGTTGGGGTACTCTTTCCCGCTCTTCCAGAAGAGCTCTTTCCACTCTGGTCATAACATTCGTATGATTCCTTCCATAAAAAAGAAATTCTCCACCAGGTTTGCACGATGTGGCCTGCAATTATTGTCCATTGAATTGAAGTCATCTCCAATGTCATCTATAATATGTCTGAGGATCTCATCCCTATATCGGCAACCAGTCAGAGATCCATCTCGAATGATATAGAGGTCTGTGCACCCGTCAATAGAGATGCCACCATACTCTAACACTCCCCCACCGCCAAATCTGACACTTCCGTGCACGAACGCAGGATTATTCCTACTGCCATGGTCCTTCCAGATGAAAATACGCCTATTATCAAGATGAACAAAAAAATGGGATTCATCAGAAAAAAGAACGTTGCTCCATTCATTTCTCTTCCAGTTTACATTCTCTGTTGCCCACTCCCTACGGTCGCGACAATACTTGATATTAGTTTAACACATACCATCGGTGATCATACAGACCTACACCATGCAGCCGATTTCGGACAGTTTTAGTTGAAACCATGGTGTCAGAAGCCGAGAGAAAGTGTTGTTGGAGAAGAGTAGCGTTCATATCTCGGTGTCTCCGAGCCGTTAACACTAAATAAAGATCTTCATTGGGCATTGTTGCCCGTCTACTACCTTGCCCTGGTCATCGGCCTGCACTTCCAGTCTCCAAAAAACGGTTCCAGATCCTGGAAATCACACTTTGTGACACTCCAATGGCTTGAGCTACTCCGGCTTGAGTTTGTCCCCCTTCTAACCTACCAACAACTCTCTTAGCTTCTGAATCAGCTAAATGACTTCGCCGAGACATCGTACTCATCGAAACAAAGCAGTCACTGAATGCCGATCATCCTTGTCTTCATTGTCTTTTATTCAATTGAAAGTCAAATTTTATTCACTGCAGCTGAAGTGACGTTTTTTACGTCGAACTCAAAATTAGCATACCCCACCGTTTGAAAATCAGAAAAAATTTCATTTGTGATTTTCTTCTTCCATTTTCAGCAAAAAAAATTTCGCTTATATCTTTTTTTTTATCCTTTGATTTTTTTCAGCAGTATATTTATTTATTGATTAACATTGTTTTTGCTTTTTCTATACATTGTATTTATTGCTCTATATTTCATTATATATATATATATATATATATATATATATATATATATATATATATATATACAGAGAGAGAGAGAGAGAGAGAGGGGGGGGGGGGGAGAGAGAGATACACAACATATCACACTATGAGTTTAAAAAATATCTATTCTATTCTTCGTATAAGATAACATTTATTACTTAAATTTGAATATAAATGGAATCAATGAGTTATGAAGGATTGATGATTTTTAGTAATTTGAAGTAATTATGAAGAAGTGATGATTTTAAACATGAATCATATTTACCCAAACCTAACAACTATATTATGAAATACTATACAAAAATCTTAAAAAAACTTTCAACATCTGTTCGGAGATAAAGTAACTTAATGTATTGTATTCAATAATTTTTATTATTTTACTTTAGAGTTATTAAGTTTCAGTCAGATTTGCATTACCCCAGTTGTTTTTTAAAAAGCCAACAACTCATGCGGAGCATTTTTTTTGTCATTATAAAAACAAAAAAATATGGACTGTGTTGTCTCGTAAGGAACAATGGTGCTATTGTTGATAAGTTAACTACAGCTGCTCATTTTTCATAGGCTTTAAAATTCAGATAAAAGTAAAATGTATCCGCATCTTTCGGGGTGAGATCGAAGCCTTATTCCGGTAATTTATGAAAAGCTGAGATACTGCCAACAAATTAATGATGAAAATACCAGTTTTACATATCTGACATAATAAATATTTTTAAAGAATACACTTTTCAATTTCTTTATGCTACATTCATTTATTGTTCTCATAAATATTATTTTAAATATTTAGGAAAAGTTTAAATTTTAAGTGTGGTCTTATGAAATTATATCACTTTTGTAAAATATACTTTACTTGGACGTTAAATTGAGAATATATATTTTTTAATAGTAAGTAACAGTGATATCTTAAGCTCATAATTATAATAAACTTAATAAAACAAATTTTCAAGGTATAAACAAAGGTATAAAGAGGAAAATTTTCATAAAATTTAATGTGACTATATAAGTATTTGAATTAAAATATGTTACCTCAAGTGGAATGAATAATTTTATTTCAGTTCCTTAAGTTGCATTTATACATGCATGATTCAGGATGATCTCATCATTCGTATTTACACTGAGTAGATTTATTTTTATTTGATGAAAAAAAGAACATAGTAAAATTGTTTCAATGATTTCTTAATTTTGTAAATGAAAAATTGCTCTTAAAATAAGGTAATGCAAAAAATTTGGATTTGTTTTCACTCATTTTAATAAGGAATATGACTTTTACTAAATGAGAAATTTTATGGTTGTAATATTATATATGATGTATATATTATTTTAATAATTGAATATACGTAACAGTATATTTTTACTTACATTAATGTTAGTGTGTGAATAAAGTAATTTTATTTAAATTGTTGCTCAACGAAGTTTTAATTTAATTACCAACTAAATAGATATTACATTAATGTTCTATAGTTTTTTGATATTCTATGGATGAAATGAAAATATTCTTATTTCTCACTAAAGAATTTTCATTTATTATTTTAATAAAAGGATAATTATATTTTGTATCATGAATGTACTAAAGCAACCAACTTTACTTTCACAAAAAACTATTTTTTTAGATGCGCAATTATTTTTAATCTTAGATAATTTTGCTATGTAGTCATAAGCACAAATGTCAATAAGGACTAAATAATTTTATGAAGCATGTTTTCAAACTCTCTTTTCAATTATTTGTGTATTAATAATATTTTACTTTTTAGTATTGATGTTGTAAGCTTACAATATATATTTAATAAAATTTCAAGGGGTATAAATCGAGGTAAAGGGAATAAATTTTATATATTTAATGTGACTATAAATGTATTATTTACTTAAACACATGATTTTCTATACTTAAATTTAAAAATTTATCTGACATAACGAAATTTTATCTCATACTAAGTACGAAATACTTCATTTAAATTCTTTATGTTTCTTTCATTTAGAAAATAATGGTAAAAATTAATGATACATTGTACGTTTTATACATAATTTATAGAGGATACATTGTATGGGAATCGAAAAAATGATTAAATTTGGTATTGTTGATTCTATCTTTAAATTATACATTTATAATATTTTATAATTCACTCATTATTTAAACCCAGACGGATTAAAATGTTCCTTCAAAATAGCTTGCTCTTTTGTTACGTATATACTGAACCATCAAGAAACTGTTCTTTTCAAAATCTTAATTGGTCAATGGTTTTCCTCAATAATCATAATTTCCTTTTCAGTTTCCTCATGTCCATCTATAATTCGAACCTCTACTGAAACTTAAAATCTTATACTTTTGTCAAAGCAAGCGATTCTAAGATAGTTTGTAAAGAAAGTAAGGACAGTGAAGTAGAAAAAATTTAGGAAAAGAGGCAGTGTTTCACAACCAATCGAAAAAGTTTCCGTTTTTTAATGAAGAATCTGGCATCCGTGAAAGAACGTCATTTATTATCTCGCCAACGATTCCGTTTTCTTTGTTGAATGGCGTTATTGATGACTGACGCCGAGTTAGTGCGCGTGCTATCTGGGTGAACCAATTAAGTCTGTGTCGCACAATTATGATACTTCTTTATCATGGCTTTTGTCATAGTTGGCTGGCTTGAAGCTCAGAATGGCAAGTTAGAAACAACTTATTAAATAAGTGTTCGTTGTCTCTGTTCCCTAAACCCCTTAGTTTTCACCTCTAATTTAAAATTATTATTTAATTTTATTTGAATTAAATTCTTTGGGCTTGTTTTAATACAAAGGAGAAAAATAAAATGTTTGTTGCTCATATTTTCACTTCAACTCAATTAATTTACGTATTTCAGCAAATGAAATAATAGCAGTACATTTTAATAAAAAATTATATCCAGAATAAATTTGCAACATAATATGTACATGATATTTTATGAAATATGCCAATGTAAAATATATTACAAACATTCCAACTGAAACTATTCTTAAAGATCGTTGTATATTCTTGTCTAACAAATACAATTAGATTGTTCTCAATATGTAGTGTTACGAAGTTATTTTTTTTAATATTTTGATATTAAAAAACGTCGTACAAAGTATGTGAATGCATTTTTGTATTTTCAATTTAAAATAATGAATGTATGTTCATAAAAATTAAGAATACAAATGTGCGAGTTTTAATACGCTGCAATAGACATTTTTATAGCAGTTTGATATTATTTACAGTTTGCGCTTGTAGCATTATATTATCTGAGATTTTATTTGCATATAAAAGGACACTTAGACAGAAAGCACAAGCGTTATCTGTTTTTAATAAAGATCTGGAATAGTTTTTTTTTCTATCATTGTATAATGATAAAATTCAATGTTAAAAATTAGTGAGGAATAAAGGAATAAGTTCAAAGAGATGTTAAATATTTTAAATTGATTTTTAAACTCACTCAGATTTTGTAGTTTTGACATAAGTTAACAATTGATTATACTATAAAATTACAATGTTCCTGTCTAAAAACTACGCAATCGATATTAAATTTAACAAATGACAGAATTTAAAATTTCGGTAATTATAATTTATATAAAATGTTTTTCATAATAATTCGCTATATACAACCGTCTTTAAAGAAGCTAACGATATTTCACAAAAAGTACTTATTAACAATCTAATTTGGAAACAATTATTATAAATACAATGACATACGATTAAATTTTAAAGAAAAAGTAATTCTTATAAATTATTTAAATCAATTTATTATGGATATTACAGTATTGATTGATTACATTAACAATTAATGTAAATTTTATTAACTGCTTCAAATGTAGTGATTCAAAACAATTAATTTTGACATAAATTACAATAATTATATAAATTAAATTTATTTCTTTAAGTAAGAAAAATAGAGGAAATCTTTTTTTTTATCTTTTTATTGTTTATCTTTTTGTTCTTTGAGTATGTCTTTTTTTATTTTCAGACAAAAATACTTTATTGATTGATTGATTCAGCTCATTTCTTTTAAGAGTATGTGAAATCTTTCGTATGTTTTTCATGATTTTGCTTTTGTGTGTGTCTGAAGTGTATTATTCAAATGTTTGATAGAGTTTTAAATTATATAACTGTAATTTACACAATATGTAATGAATCCCCTCTGAATATAATTAAATAAAAATATTGTATTCATTTTGGAGTCATTCAAGTTAAGGAAAAAGAATAATATTTTTTTTTTATAAAATAAGCTTTCTCTTTATTTTTATATATTGTCAATTTTTTTTTCTCCAATCAATATTTAATTAAAAGCGGATTATTTTTTGGCACTAACATTGAAAGTGAAACAAAAAATATTTTAAGAAACACAAATATGTAATTATACTGGTTAAAATGAAATATAGTTAATAAAATTTTGGTTTAAAAAAATGATAGTTTAATTTGGATTTTTTATATTATAGTTACGGTGTATAATATCATCCTAATTCTAATTTTTAAAAAATAATGGTAACAGAATACAATGCTCGGAATTCCTTTTTGAATTTTTATATTATTAAAATGAATTCAATAAATCCAAAATATGGTCTTATGTAACTTCATGCATCTAGTTTACAATTGTTTTAAAAAATAATAACTAGGATTAATATATATCGTTTAGATTTATATTATTTAAATTTATCACATAAGTGAAAAAATTACATGTACATTTATTTTATTCTTTATTTGAAAGCAGAAATTGTATCTATTATAAAAGAAACAATCTAGCTCTCTTATTCGCCGAACGAATATTATTATTTAAATAAAATGCCAGGCTCTAGAATAAATTTAGGAATTACTTATTTTATATCAATTTTAACTCAATATTTTCTGACAAGTTCAAATTGGGTATAGAGCATGTAAATTATATTTGTATCAATATAATTTGTATTATCTAATGTATAATTCTACATTTGATCAAACCTTTCTTTAATTCCATTCTTGATGGAATTTTCTTTATACATTTATAATAAATATTATTATCACAGAAGCTGAATGTATTTTTTAACAAATATATATTGTAAAATATCAAAAAAAACTTTAATCGAAGGTATTAAAATGGAAACGTCATCACTGACGCACTCTAAATGCGCATTAATGCATATTTAGTCGTACCAGTCATGAGTGGAGGGTTAGGAGAATCTTTTTTTGAAGTTGGGGGAGGTACCCGATTTGAGGGCCTTTAGGGGGAAGATATTTTCTGAATTAAATGGAAAAAAAGCAGACATCAGCAGTGGAGCGAGGAAATTGACTTTGCAGTGAAAGCCTAAAGTGAATTCATGTAAGTGCGATGTTTTATTTATTTTTTGCTTCATAAATAGGTTGTAAAACAAACTACTACTGCATGATAAACGAAAGGGTTCTTTAGTATTGAATTCTGAAAACCAGAAAGATGTTTTAAATAATAAATAAATTGCCATGCATTTCGAATTATTAAAAATTTATGAAATATAAATTCGCTTTTTTATTGTAAGGAAAACCGACATTGTTTGAAAATGTATAGAATATTCTATTAACATTTTATTTTAATTCCATTGAACACTGTCTTAACTACATCTTTGACAATATAATCGACTGAATTAGCAAAAGGATTTCTCTCCCATTACAATAGATTATGTTTGAAAACAGCTCTATTCACCATTTATTATTTATTTAGATGGATAATTGTGTGTGTTTAAGAAAATGAAACATTCTGCATAAATTATTCGTTTGTATTTTTAATTATGTGAATTAAATAAATGTTTAAATACTTTTTCAATTTCCTGAACGATATTATCTTCCTAATCAAGCAAACCTATAAGTTAATTATATAGATCTTTATATTTTATATTTATTATGTTTTTTAGAAACTTATCAAAAAGTATACATTTCTGACAAGCTTTGGAAAACATAATTCTTTTGATCAATCTTTTAGGACAATGCCATTTTAATTTTTAATAGAGAATCTTAATTGAAAATTGCATCATTCCTCTAGCCGAAAAATTCTTAACTTTAAGCTATCTTTATCACTCTTAATTTGAAAGCATTGAATAAATTCAAATTAGAATGAATATAAATTCTTAAAAGCTCACATGAAGGCCAAGATCGTCTAAATGAAGTGCTCAAAACATACTACAGACATTTCTAAGAAGTAATATTTGTATTCCATCAGAAAATGAAACCTTTTTCCCTTTTTTAATGCTCCATGAGCGATACTTTTTAGTAAAACCTACTGTTGGCTTTTTATATTTTATATTAATTGAAGTTTTATTTTTTAAACGTTTGGGCAGTTGGTAGAGCCGACTTAATTAAATTATATGCTTCCCTCAAACTAGCTTTTAACTGATTTAACATAATTTTTTATTATGTAATTTTCACGAAATACTAATAGCAGTTTTTCCTGACGTTTGGACTGAAGTACACTTATAAAAATTTTATTGAGTGGATATGCAGATTTTTAAAGCCTGTTCTACTTTAGCATTTATTAAGCATAAAAATTAGTTTTGAATTTAATGCTATTTCTATTAATTTTTTTTATATTTTAGTAGAAATTAATAGGTCTACTGACAAGCTGTAGCTCATAAATGGTTTATCACATGTACCAAAAAGGAATATTTATGCATATAAGAACATTATTTTTGTCCTAAATACAGAAGTTCATGGACATAAGTTACGATGATAGAAATTCGTTTTCCATTTAAATTTTGTGTACATAAAGCAAGTTTCATAAGCTTATTATATGGATGTTTTAATACTTTCAAAATAAATTAGAATGCGCAACAATACTGGCATCATTTTTGTGTGCTTAAAGCTAAATTATTTATCATAAAAAGTGTTCTTCAAAAAATTTTTTAAAGTTTATGGCTTAAAAATATTTTCTCTTCACTATAAATGATAATAAATTTTTTTTTATTTTATTGCAAAATAATTCTAAAAAACAGAAATTATGGTTATTACTATATTGTTTGTTACAAATCTAATGGACTAAAAGTAATTTAACACACAATTACAGGTTAACTTTTTTAAAGCGAATTTACTCCCATGATTCGCTTTCAATGCTGAGACTTTAAAAAATGAACAAAGTAGTTTTGCAGAAAAGAACTATTTTTTTCAAAGAAATAAAGCACTTTAAAGTCAGTGAAAAAAATCTTGAATGATTTTTCAAACAAAATGCTCAGACGCAGGTGTTTCCACGTTGTTACACATTTGTAATTTTCACTCACTGAGTACTTTTCAAAAACTTTAGGTTCAAATTGTAATTCCACAAATCATTGTGATTTGTAGAGAAGATTTTTTTAACTTTATTTTTGTTACAACTTTTAATAATAAATTAAAAAAAAAAACGTTTTTTAAGTGGTCATATCAATATGTTTTTTTAGTCTTTGTGAGATTCCTTCTAAAAGTATTTCACACCGGTTTCAATGTTGTTTCATGTAAAATTTTTAGTTTAAGATTTAGAAATATTGTATTATTACATGTATCATATTATTAGGCTATAAATCTTTGTTTAGTGCTAATTAAAATTGTCGAACATTTTACAGTATATTTTTAACATTGATAGAACAGTAACTTATTGTATTTTTTAGAATACTGAAACAAAATAGCTTGCAAATAACTTTTATATCATTATTAAAATTTTAATTTATTTGCCACTTATAGTTTTATACAATTTTGTTTAAAATTACTTCCATTATATGATATTTTTTATTGATACATCTACATAAATAGATAAAATTAATAAATACTTCTTATCCAATAATGCAAGTTAAATCTGTGTTTTTCTTCTAAACAACAGCTAAAAGACTTTAATACATCTCTTCCATAAAATACAAACATTTTACAGCTCAAAAAATTTCTCAATTATAAATATCTTACAATATGATAATAATTAAAAAATATGATAATAATTTCAAATATGATATAAATATCTTAAAAATAGTCCCGATTTTGGAAGATTAGTTTGGTTATTATTATTTTTTTTAGTCAAGGACTTCGCTGAATTATGTAGAAAATTCATATAAAATAATTTCTTTTGTTCATAATTTATTTTTAAACTTAAATTGGTTCTGCATAGAGCTTAAAACGTTTATTGAATCTCATAAAACTGCCCACTAGATTCTATAAAGTATTACAACGATATAAAAATATTCAGAATATGTTTTTGAGTTTACTTTAATTTTAGAATGATATATAAAGCAAAATCAATTTTTTTAAAATTCATTTCGTATTTAAGTTAAATTAAAAGAAAATTTTTTTGATTGAAATCTCATATGTGTAGTATCATGTAATATCAATAAAATTGTTATTCAGACTATCTTAAATTCAAAATTAAATTTTTTAATATAATTATTTTCTACAATAATAAAAAAATTGCCAAATTTCTCAGACTATTAAATTTAAAAATTTAGACGTGGAAAAAAAAAACTAAGGAACTGTAAGTTTCACAAAAAATAAATAACAATTCAATGAGCTTTTTGAATCATTTTCAAAAAAAAAAAAAAAAAAAAAAAAAAAAAACTAAATCAAACTATTTCATTTACAATGCAATTCAATTATATTTGCTTTACCATAATCATAATTGGAATGGACTACATAAAATATGTTCTTTTAATTAGCCTAAGTCTTAATTAATACTTTATTTATATAAACAGCTTTCAAAATTATATCACAGATTGTTATTCTATTTTAAGGATTCGAATTGTTTGATTATTGTTAATAGCACTTTCTGAATACCTCTGAAATTTATCAATACATTTAAAATCATTATTATTTACTTTGAGCATATCATTAATGCAACTCAGAAAATTAAAAAAATCTGGATACATTCAATTTGAATAATTTTATTTTTCAAAAAGGAATCAATATTTTTCTGAAAATGAATACATGGTTATTCTAGTTAAATATTGTTTAGCAGTGGTTTTTTAAATGTGGTTATTATTTTTATGTGTCGCAAAACTAAATTATTTGAGGTAAATAAAATAATCCTTTGAGAGAATATTCTTCAAGATTATTGGTAATATCATGAATAAAAAGAGAATTTTTGAAATAATTTTGAAAATTTTCTTCGTTCTTGAATGAAATGATTATTTAAAAATTTTTGTCTGAGAATTCATAATGTTGGTACGCAAACACATTTATTAACATCATGAAAATAACGTATATTGGAAATCATTTCGTCAAACTAATACGACCCCTTCAAGTTGTTTCAAAAGATCATTTACAAACCTAAAGAAAGAAATTATCTATTAGTTCATGATGAAATTTTATTCTTTCGAAGTTGTATCCAAAAATCAAGTACTTTGATATTAGACTATTCCAACTGAGCAAGAAAAATGATAGTGGTAGATATGCAAAGGGAAAATGAAGAAAACGATTGGAGCATTAACCGAACTTACTTTACATGAAAATGTATATCTCAATATGATAAGAATGTTACATGTCCTCGAGCCATTTCGATTAACATTAAGGTGAAGTATCAGTGATGTCATGTTTTGTTACTTGATATTTGTTATCAGATACTGGTTACTCATATTTTGAAAAAAGTGTTTTTGTGGTATATGTGAATATTATCTGTGTTATACGTGTGATGCTCATAGGAAGTTTCGGAAATAATTAATCAGTGGCACATAATTTTCCAAACACTGGATGACCTGAGAATTCTTCATTTGGGAAGATTTTTCAATACGGGCGTCTTACTATTTATCCATTTTTATCTAAGGTATTACAAGCATAATGCATATCAACCACTTTCTCGCTAATAAACCAATCCAACTTTCATTAGCTACGTCTTTGTTTGAAAGGATTAGGATTTTTGCTTGAAACAAACTGTCGAACGTCACTTTCTAGAAGTGGCTTATAACAATTTTAAATTCATCGTTGTATGTGAAACGTGTCTTATAAGATCTAATAGACTACCTTTACAAATTGAATTTTGTAAACATCGTTTTGAGACAATCTGCATAATTGAAAGGAATTATAAAATTGTGCTTTTAAACCATGATGAAAGTATTTCCTCATGGTTCACAATTAGTTTATCGGCAGTAAATATATTTGATTATTTTGAATTTATTACAGCTAAGAATTTTTGTGGGATGTTATTTGCTACGCAAAATGTTCCTCTTAAGAGAAGATAAACATGACAGAGAAATAAATTTATGTTAAAGCTATTCATGCACAACTTTCTACTTTAAAAGTTAATGTGTACTTTCTCAAATATTCTCTATAAATAAATCCCAATTTAATTAGAAGTTAAGATTTGCGAAATAATACCATTAAACTGTAATAAACCTTTCTCTGAAGAATTCCCATTTTTTTCAATGGTTTTCACCTTACTTGTTAAATATAAGACTTAATCCCTCTATTACATAATCTCACATAGTAGAAATAGGGAAAAATGTTATATTTATTTATAAAGACAATTATTTTGGACAAGAAGAAATATATGATAAATATGTAAACAAATAAAGAGTAAAGAATTATAAATTATAGATATGTTATCACTTTTCGGGAAAGTAAATTTAATTTACTTTTTCAGTATTTGAAATTAATTTAAAGAAGAAAAATATTGTTTCTTAAAAATAAAGTAAACATTTCTCTTTAGAACAATATGTCTCGTCATATTAAGTAACACTTTTGGCCCTTACTTAAAATAAATAAGAACTGAATTATATAATCTATACGATAAAATTTATTTCAAAAATATATTTTTAATGATTTTGATAAGTTTTAAAGTATTTTTTAAGCAATATTTGAACTATGTTGGCTGAATTAACGATATCAAAGTAAAGACATTAGCGTTTTACTTTATTTCTACACTACTGGCCATTAAAATTGCTACACCAGGAAGAAATGCAGATAACAAAATTATATTTATTGGACAAATATATTATACTAGAAATAACACGTGATTACATTTTCAAAAAAATTGGCTGGATAGATCCTGAGAAATCAGTACCCAGAACAACCACCTCTGGCAGTAATAACAGCAGTTATACGCCTGGGCATTGAGTCAAACAGAGATTGGATTGCATGTACAGGTACAGATGCCCTTGCAGCTTCAACACGATGTCACAGTTCATCAACCGTAGTGACTGGCGATTGGTGACGAGCATGTCGCTCGACAACCATTGACAAGACGTTTTCTATTGGTGAAAGATCTGGAGAATGTGCTGGCCAGGGCAACAGCCGAACATGTTCCGTATCAAGGAAGGCCCGTACAATACCGGCAACATTCAGTCGGGCATTATCCTGCTGAAACGTAGGGTTTCGCAGGGCTCGAATAGAGAGTAGAGCCACGGGTCGTAACACACCAGAAATGTCACGTGCACTGTTCAAAGCACCGTCAATGCGAACAAGAGGTGACCGAGACGTGTATCCAATGGCACCCCATACCATCACGATAGGTGATAGGCCAGTATGACGATGACGAATGCACGCTGCCAGTGTGCGTTCACCACGATGCCACCAAACACGGATGCGACCATCATGGTGCTGTACACAGAACCTGGATTCATCTGAAAGATGACGTCTCGCCATTCGTGCGCCCAGGTTCGTCGTTGATCACACCATTGAAGGCGCTCTTGACTATGACGCAGCGTCAAGGGAAGCCGCAGTCATGGTCTCCGAGCTGAGAGTCCATGCTGCTGCAAACGTCGTCGAACTGTTCGTGCAGACACTTGTTGTCTTCCAAACGACCCTGTTTCTTGACTCATGGCTAGTGACGTGGTTACACGATCCATTACGGCCATGCGGATAATATGCCTGTCTTCTCGGCTGCTAGTGATAGGTGGCCGTTGAGATCCAGCATGGCGTTCCGTATTACCGTCCTGAACCCATCGATTCCATATTCTGCTAACAGTCATTGGATCTCGACTGACGCGAGCAGCAATACTGCGATAAGATAAACCGCAATCCCGGTACGCTACAATTCGACCTTTATCAAAGTTAGAAACGTGCTTGTACGCAATTCTCCTTCTTACACGAGGCATCACAACAACTTTTCACCAGGCAACAACGTTCAAATGCAATTTTTGTATGAGGAACCGGCTGAACAATTTCCTCATTTAAACACAATGTAGGTGTCGCTACTAGCGCCTGCTTTGTCTGAATGCGCTGAAAAGCTAATCATTTGCATATCACAGCACCTTCTTCTTTTCGTATAAATTTCATGTCTGCAGCATGTCGCTTTCTTGGTGTAACAATTTTAATGGGTCTATATTTTTTTGAAACAGCAGTTCAAAAAGTTTTACAAAATAGTTACAATATATGAAGTTTTATTGATTTTTTCTTGAATACTTGATAAGAAAATAACAGTCGTTAGAAAACTTGAAAGATTTTTAGAGGGAATTTTTAACACAATATAGCTTATAGGTAACCATTTTCCAGAAAAGATACGTATACACTGACTTAAACCTTGATGTTTAGTTTCAGATTCAATATAAGTATCGTGATAAAGTTTCTCATAAGTCAAAGCTAATGTTAAACTCAAATACCGATTTTCAGATGCTAGTAGACAAACTGAGTATTGTGTTACCTTTTCGAGTGAAACTGAAATGCAATTTTTACGCTTATTTTGCATTAGTCTAGCAATGTGCATGAAGTCAAATGAATTAAAGTCTTACGAGTGAGAATTTTAATTGACATCAAATTCATGTTATTCATGACAATGTTATTCAATGTTTAATCAATTCAATGTGTTGATTTAAGTAAGGATATCAAACATTAACTTATTGATTTACGTTACCTAATTATCTAATGAGGTTAATTCAAGTACTTTAATTCAGAATCACCACCCTTTAAGTACACATTCTCAAGAATAAAGAATTAAAGAAAATCTTTACTTAAAGAAAGTTTCTTAATTAAAATCAAACACAAGTTTGTAAATGAGAAATCACTAAATTAAAAAAAATTAGTCATGAATTTTAAGTAAAACATAACAAATTTAAATTAAGGAAACAGGATATTGGTAATCTTAAATTATGATAATAGAATCCCTTAAATTAACTAATATAATTATATGGAGTTAAAACTTTCTTATTGTAATATACTTTCCTTTTGAATTTCACTACAAAATAAATTTTTTTAAAATGGGATGGAATTTATGTCTTAAGAACTCAGTTGTAAATTTGATTCTCTTGCATTATATTTAATATTTATGTCATCTCTGTTTAAAAAATACATAGTTTATTACACTGAATATATGCACGAATACTTTTCGCATTTAAAAATTTTACTCGAGACTCAAACTTTTCGATATTTAATCAGTAAAGCACACATGACGGTTTAAAAGACTATCACAGTTATTTGAATGTATATCTCACACTACATTGGAAAAAAAATTTGTTGCATTACGACATCTTATGGATATTTTATTATTTATTTTCTATTCTATTATTTTTTTGTAGTTTGACATAGCTTATAAAATTTAAGTTGAAGCATATTTTATGAAATGCAGTGCTTTTATATATTAAATTGAATTTTTCAAATGATTATTTGAAGCTATAAAATATTACATTAGAATGTGTTCTGTATATTTCTACAACTCATAAATTTTACTTATATTACTCTAAATTGAATTTCGTATTTATGTATGTATTTTTAATAGCAAGCAAAAATGTGAAAATATATTAATTTTTTAACTAATAATTAATTATATTAATTCAATTTACCGAAAAATTTACATTTTTCTCTATTTTATAATAAATTAAAAATAGAATGATATAGAATCTGTGCATTAGAGGAGAAGAATGTTATTTTTTTAATTTTTATAGTAGATTAAATTTTTCAACATGCTTGATTTTGTGATTTTTCTTTTCTTTACTAGTTAATAAGATATTTTGTTGAAATACTTTATAGCTTTTATTTTTTTAATACCATTTTATTACATATTTATCTCATTAAATATAAGCTTAATCTTCATTATGAAATACATAACTTTCCTAATTATTGAAACAGAAAACATTTCCTCTAACTATGAGTAAAGTAGAAAAAAACACACACACACACATTAGGACATATATTTAATTATTTTCTTTTAGTTAAATATTGTGTGACTAATAGTTTTGATGTATAGATGTATCGACCATCTGAATATTATATCATATAATTTTTGATAACAACTAAAATTTTGCTTTCTTACAGAATTTTGCAAATTCTTAGATTACCTGTTTGAATTAAAATATGTTCATAGTAACTGAAATAGCATGAATAAATATACTATTATAAATATGATAAAGTGTATGCAAATAAATTCACATTAAATTTATCATCTTATTACCTAACATTACATTTCTTTCCAAAATTTTTTTAACTATTTCAGTAACTTACACTGGTGTTTAAACTATTTCTGTTATTTATATGATATTTTTATTAAAAAATTAACAAGAGTGATTTATCTATTACTAAATTTCTTTTTTTATTTGTTATTTTATGTATTACAAAGTATGTATAAAATATATTTATTTTTAGTTCAAATGGAATTTTAATGACTGAAAATATCAGATAATCGATGCCTAAATTATATTTCATAAAACTAATTCAAAGAACAATTCTGTTTATGACAAAAATAATTATTTTTAACATGAGAAAACAATACTTGAATTTCTTCATTAGCATTCCATTAGTCAAGTTTGGTTAAATACGTCCTGAATTCAAAATAATATCAAAACAAAGTACAATTCAGTGAAATTTCCATATATTTAATTAAATTTTTGTTTAAGGAACTTCTTAAGTATTGTATTTAATTCAATATTATATAATGATATATTTAATTAAATTTTTGTTGATGAAATTTCTTAGTATTCTATAAAAATATTCATAACTATTAACGGCTATTTCTTTATTTTTGTAGATGATTAGTAATACATTTTAGTTTTTTCCTTTATTTTAACTTTGTATTTGTTTTGACTTGTATTTTTGAATTCAGTTTTTTTCATATTTTAGAAGCGTGTATGCAAATATAAAATTTAAAAAACAATAAATTTAAAAATAGAAGTAAAAAAAATATCACTTGATCAATTGACATAAAATTTCTGTTTCATAATTATTTAATATTTATTGAAAATATATTTTATTATTTTTCTTTTTTTTATTAATATACTCTACGTAATAATTCCGATTACTCACAATTAGCCGTACAAAGGTGAAGAATGTTGAAAATAGGGAGAAATAATTCTCTTCAGTAACTTCAATAGATTAATAATACTCCGGAGAGCAATGTGAAATAAGATTTTCTTTGTCAAACAAGCTTAAATCATGCATAATTCTGAAAAAAATCTCTTAAGTTCTAGATCTAAGAAGGATTATAATATCAAGTTAAGGCTTCTTTCCATCAAATGGATGAATCGAGTAAAGATTTGCATAGAAGTATTTATTAATCAACAGAATTTTTAAAAAATTTTAAAATTAGTGAATTTACAAATATAGAATACTGCAAGAAAATTTACATATGGGTATAGATATCTATTCTACTTTCTCATTCGTTGATGCGTTCCTCTATTTCAAAATTTCATTTTGCCAGTCAGTAAATTAGATTTTAATACCATGGGAGTTTCTAGAAAGACGATTTAAAATTTCTAGAAGTCAGTCGTTTCTAGAAAAGCAATAACAAAGACAGAATATTTTTCTTTAAAATCAATTAAGAATTTTATGTTGAGCTCGAATAGCATATTTTATAGAAAATATTTGAACAAAATAACATTTAATTTGTGTAATTTACAAAATATTAAACTTTTTACGATTAAAATATATTTTTTTGTTAAAAGCATTTCATATGAGCTTAATAATTTTACCAACTATCTTATACAGACGAAGTTAAAAAGAGTTACTAGTTTCACCGATACACATAACCAACTGTAGTTTCGATTAAAAGAAAAGAATTTCGTTATGTGTTGATTAGCTCCATTTATCATATTTAATGAATGCACCCAATGAGCTAACCGTGTCACGTTGTATGTTATACAAAGTCTGTCGCTTTTCTATTAGACAAGAATTCACTGACTCAGAACGGCACCAACACATGAGTGACTCTATTTGGGATTTCTATGAAGGGATTGATTTTATCGATACTTATACACCAAGCTAAAAATACTTAACTTCGCATCAAACATGGGTTAAAAGACCCTAATATAACAGACAAATGATTGCTCTTTCAGAGTTACCGATGTGACTTCTATTAGAGTAATCTTATCTCTGATCACTGAATGAGTTATGGATCCAACTATATACTTAATTTTAATTCTTATTCATAATATAAATAAACACTAAAAATTATTTGAATTCATTTAATTAAATGCACTAATATTAATCATGAATATAAAAAGGAAATCTTTACTTCTCTTCAATTATTTAAGGAAAGCAAACTTTATATTTTTAAAAGTTATGTAACTTTAAATTTTCTCCATGCCGTATTAGAAACAATTATTTTTGTAGAAATGTTTTCTTTTCATTTTTAACTTATCTTTCCACTGAAAGTTTTCATTTCATCAAATTTTTCATTTAATAGGGAAAATTAATGTAATAAGATTAATAGCTTCTTTTCTTAAAAAGCATATATAAAAACTTCTGCAATGAAATATTTATAATGTTAACATAATCTTTGCAGATTATTTGGTAAATTAAAAATCTCACCTAGAACCTGAATATATTTAATTTTTCTTAAAGTATAATGAAATTATATTAGTAATCTTACAATTCTTAATTAACTTTTTCTATTATTATCACTTTTATAAAAAAATTTGACTGTAAATAAATCTTTGTTACCTTTGACAATAAATTCAACCAATATCATTAAAATTAGCTGTATGATTATTTTCGATACAATAAAAAGTCATTCCTTCGGGTATAAATAATCACTCCGTCAAGTATAAGAGGCTCTTAGATGACACTTCATAATTGTTTAATTTTAAAAGAAATTGAGGAAAAATATTTTAAAGTGAAATATTTTTTATGGATATAAAGATAAATAGGTGTAAAAATACATACATCTATATATTTTCTAAAAATGACAGTCGATTTATTATCTGTATGTTGTTCATACAAAAAATGTTTATTGTATTTCACCCAGAAATTTAATGAGTCACATATTGCTGATTAAATATTTCCTTTTGTTCATGTAATACTAAATTGTTTTTATTACCAAACAAATAACAGAAACAACACATTGACAATTGAAATAAACAGTTCCCAAAGTGTTCCTTTTTCTGAATTGGCGTAAAAATTACGTTTCCAACTTCAATGGAGCTTTTTAACATACTTTGAGTAATTTCCAAAGTAGCCTACAAAGTGCAGATAATCATACAACTGACTGTTTAAACATTAGAGTGCCCAGTGGTATTGATTTTTGACTTGCTTAATTAATTTTCCCTTTCGGTGCTGTTAGGGTATTTCAATTTTCATTCGACTTGAAGGTAATTGTTCCTCTGCTCTTTACTGATTGAGATGCCATTGCATTTTATTGTTAAAATTCTTTCAATTACCCTCGTTCTCACATTAGGGTATAAGCTATTTTAATCACGTTTTCGCAATCCTACCTTCAATTTCGAGCAGTTCCCTTTTTATTTCATGGTAATTCATGAATCCTTTCAGCTCTTAATTAATTCTGACTTGGTCCGTTAGACATTAACACATGTATTCGTCTTATATACTACGGAGATACGCTGATCTAAGTTTTAGTTATGCATATCATAAAAAGGAATTTCGGGTCTTAAATATAAAATTCTAAGTTATCGGAGTTTGTCATGAAATATGTCACAAAAATACTTCCACATATTGAATAAATTATTCAAAATTTTTTCTTAATTAAAATAAATTTGTCTAAATCAAGTTATCTATTAAAAAATAATCAACAAAAATCAATGTAAACATAAGAAAAAGCAATATGAAGTTCATGTTGCGATGTATTCTCAAAGTGTTTGTTTCTTTCTGGCTTATTATTTTTATTAAGGAAAGATATAGTTAAAATATAACAAATAATAATGGTAATACTAATCTCGATTTCTTAGAAATAAGCACTAAAGTTTACATAATTGATAATGCATTTCTTGAACTTAAAATTTTAAAAAATAACTCCAATACATGTAACAGTTTTTAAATATTTAACACATTCACATTCAAAATTTGTTTCTTGCATTCACAATTTTAAAATTATGTTTTTTTAAATAATGACATTTAAGCATATAAAATTTATTTTTTTTTAAATGATAAAATTTAAGAATAGACAATGATTATAATTTTATAATATTTACTAATATAATAATATCATTAAGTTTTCTTATAATCAAATCTGTATCGTATAAATATATATTTCTTAATATTTTCACGAGATATTTTAAACAAAGAAGTTATAAAATTGTATTGATGATTCATTTTTTAAACTTAAAATCACAATACATTTATTTTTTAAGGAATCAAAATATTACTTAAATTTAATTATTAAAAAATTAATATTATAATCAGTATTAAAAAGTATCATTACTTTAACACACTGAAATTCATGCCGCGCAACCTGTCTAGTGGTTAGCATACCTGACTACAGATAGGTGGGACCTGGGTTCGAATCCTGGCACGGGAATGGATGTACTTTCTCTCCTTCTTGTCTTTGTGCTTTCTTTGTGTGTGAATGGTTGCCTACCCTATAAACGGGCACCTATGGCATGTGTGTACTGAGGATGCCGGACTCCACACCAAATATGGTTCAATTGGAAAAGTGGAGCAGCGCACCCCATATTGCCGGCCTGGCTGGCACATGACAGCAACAGCTGAAATTCCTTTTAAAATAGCGCAAATAATTTTAAAGCTTCTGTAGTCATCAATACAGAAAAAATTATTATTACAAGAAAGTTCTCAAAAGTTCAATACTTTCAAACATCTAAATAAATCTTAAGATATTGATGACAAAAAAAAATTCTTTTATACTAATTATGCACATTTTTTGTTATTCAAAAGTTTATTGAAAAGTATTAACCTTAAACAAAAAAGCTATATTTTCAACACTTACCTAATCATATTTTCAAAGAAATTTTAAAAATTGGAAGCAATTCACCATTCTATCAATTTTTACTCTCTATACATATTCACAAAATCTTAAAAAATATTCTTAACTTAAATTATAAACACTCTTATGCTAAATTAACAGAACTAGTGTTAATTTATGCAGTATCTATACTGTGGAAAGCAAATTTTAAATTTAGAAAGCTACTTTAAAGAATAATAAATAATTCATTAAATATGAGGTTAATGTATAATTAATTATACATGAAAATGTAAAAGATTATATTTATATTCGTCAGAATATAAATATTCTCTATTGATTTATGGATTTTGCAGAACTGAGATTAAAAATCCACAATATAGATCTGTAGTGTTTTGGTAAAAGTAGAAAGGAACATTAAACTTAGCAGAAACATTTTTGTATGAATAAAATCTTAAGTATGCATACTGCAATTCTATATACATAGTTTATCTTCCAGTCTTGAAAATTAAATGATGCGTTTAAGAACAAAATCGGAAGAAAAATTAAGAAGTTTGTATTTTATTTATAATAATATTTAAACTTACTATTTGCAACGCAAATTAACTTTTGTACGTATACTAAAAAGATGTAAAGAAAAGTATTTGAAATACAATAACAGATTCCCTTTTAGTTAAATCTAAGGAAACAAATTGACAAAAGTGAAATTGAATACAGTTTAGAGTGGGAAAACCTATACGAAAATTCTTCGAGGAAACTCTCTTAGATGAAGATCCTTGAAACTGGCTTTCATGAAAATAAATTTCTAAATAGTCATGCGTCTTTTGGGAATTCAAGGAAATTTTTAGACTCATTCAAACTTTCTAGATTTCGAAACAGAAAAAAAAACTTATTTATTTATTTTACACACTATGCTATTGAATTTTTAAAATATAAAATAAACAAAATTTGTGAACTTCTAAAAGATAAAATTATAAAAGATAAAAAAAATTTTGAATTTAGGCATACAATATAATAATTTTAATATTTTTTAATCGTAGTTTACAAATAAAATCATAGATTCCTTATTTTAGTTTATTCATTTTAGATTAATCATAGGTTACTTATTTTAATCTTAGTTTACAAATGAAAAAAAAAATTGATTATTATATATTTCTAAATTCAAAATATATTTCTAAAGCGAAAGTAAATTAAATTAAACTGAACATAATAATTAATATAAACATGGAAAAAAAATCAGCATCAAATATGTATTGTGCAATTACTGATAAGTAATAATTTAGTTATTGTGGATTTAATTACTGACAACGACTAAGTAAAAATCTTTATTTCCTAGATTAAAGAAATTTGAATTGGAATTTTATTAGCAATTACATTAGATTAATAATGGAAGATGTATATTAAGTAAAACAAATCATTTTATTAACATTGGTATTAATTTAAAATTTACTCATGACTTACAAATTTAAAACGTGTTATTTAAGTTTAAGTACACATAATTGATTTTATAAAATTTATTTAAATAGATTATCATTTTACATTAATTAAAATTTACTTGAAAGTTTATATTTAAATATTGAAGTTTATATTTAAATAATAATCTTCACTTACTAAACAAGTCTTAAATAATGTCATCCAATGTAAAATTCAAAATAAAATCTCCAATTAAACAAATTAATGCTGAACAAATTACTTTATTAAATTAACAAATTTCTATTAATAATACAATAAAATAAATTATCTTTGTTTTGAAATTTTTCACATGTTAATTTGTTTATGATAAACATAAGGTATTTTTTAAATAAACTTTAGTAAGTTTTCTTAATCACATGTGATGGATTTCATTTGTATTATTTGGTATTAAATAAACTAGATTATATATTTGAAATGGAAAAAAAAAACACGAAGATCTTAAAATTTTAATAAACATGTTTTCATCTGATTTAAATGATCAAAGTGGAGTTTCAACAATATTATAAATATAAAACCATATCAACATATCGTTTTTAAAAAAGTACAATAATAAAG
This sequence comes from Latrodectus geometricus, assembly GCA_026290005.1. Lineage (NCBI taxonomy): Eukaryota > Metazoa > Arthropoda > Arachnida > Araneae > Theridiidae > Latrodectus > Latrodectus geometricus. The sequence goes on along the minus strand of JAPDSC010093491.1, from coordinate 3,073,537 downwards.
CAAATTACTATTTAATTCTTGTCTTTGTTGTTCAGTCAATTATATTACTTATCATTATAATTGATTAATTTAATACAAATTACAGATGAAATTTATGATATCAAACGCACGTGTATTTAAAAACTATTCGTATCATATTAATGTGAAACTCAAAGGTAAAAACAATTTGTTTTCATTAGTTCTTGTTTCTTTTTTATTTACACAAAATGAATCCGTTTAACTGCATAGACCCTGAGAGATCGATTTTCGAAACCGTAGCTGTCCATGACTCATCTGAGTTTTTATTAAAGATTCTTCGAATAAAAATGTAGTATAGTTTAAATACATGAAATAAATATGTTGTCTTTTATAAAAGGACTGTTCACTTTAGAATAATTCATTCATTATTTTAATTTATAAACTCTTTAATAAACTAAAATTACATGACTATGTTGTTTAAATTCATGATTACACAGCATGTATAAGAAATCAAGAGGCTTATTTGTGTATATTAGCATGTAACATTTAAAAAATTTTCAGTTATTTAAACATTTAATTATTAAGTACTTTTAAGCAAAATTGGTTTACAGTGTACCTAAAGTCAGCAAATTCTGTTGGAGTTTTCGCTGTATAATAATAGACAGCATTATATTTTCTGTAGGTAAAAGTGATTGCATTTTAATTACTGATAGACTCCATCAAATTGCCACTATAGATGTGTTTTAGTTAAATGGTGCGTATATGTAACCATAGCAATAAAAGGTAAACTAAGTCAAAATAAAATTTTTATTAAATGGAATAGGGTAATATAGTTTTTTTTATATAGCATAATATAAACGTATTTCTCGGTTTTTTTTAAAAATTATTTTTTGCTATAAATTTATAAATTGTTATCTTTTTTTTACATAAAAGCTGTTATTTCTTACCACATAAAATAATAATCTAAAATGGTTTGCTTGGGAATTACTTTTACTGATATCAACTCTAGATCCTGAAAAGTATATGTCAATGTAACTTCCTCATTATTACTTATTTAAATACACTGAGTTAATTTGAGGAAATATTGTATTTGTTCAGTAGGAAATTCGCTAACAATTCCGAATTGACTTCCTAAAGTAAGACTAAATAATTTTAAAAACTATTTATACTACGGTATGTAAAATTTAATGTTTTACTTTTATGTAAAACACAAATTGAATTTTTGTATTTCGAAAAATTTATTAAATATTATTTAATATATAAAAATAAAAAAGAGTTTACATAAGCTAATAACAATAAGTAGTAAAATAATTTGAAATTTCTAGAGAAAAAACTAGGGAAGTATTTGAGGAAAAACAACATTTCCAGGGAAAGATTTGGTTTGTAGAAACAAACCAAATTTTTTATTAAATAATTTTTTGATAAAAGTTACTTATATAATGAACTAATACTTCTTGTACAAGAATATTATATTTAAGAGTTAATGTTACCATAGTATATCCTTTGTTCATTCGCCATAATAATAAGGATAAAAATAACAATTGTATCAAACAAAACCTTTTATTTCGTAAAAGTATTTCAATAATTGAAGTCTATATTTTGCTAATTTCGTTGATGTTGATTATAAACACAATATTTTCATGTTTTTTTGACTTGATATTTTCATCATCACTAGATTGTAATTCAAAATAAAGAAAAAATACTCCTGGATATATCTTTTACAAATCGCTATTGTTTAGTTTTTGAGAGAAGTAAATATCCATGCGTAAAATAGAGACATATTGAATGGGAAATGCTTACATTAAGCTAGAAAAACTACTAGATATCACAGTATTTATAAACAAATCAAATATATATTGACTCAAATATGAAAAACACCAATTTTTCTTAATGTATTTTTGTGATTTGAATGTTAATCGTAAGTTTTATAAATTGTAATAATAATTATTAATATACTAATGAAGAGAACTATTGTATTTTTTATAATATATTTATACCTTATAATTAATGGTAAGAACAAAATATAAACTAATATTAAACATATGGAAAATTATCTTAGCTTCATGTCCCAATACTTAACTTCGCATGTAACCTTATCTAAATCTGTAAATAATGAGTTCTTACCCCACCCCATTATAGAAATTCATATGTTCTAACAGTTTGATATTCACCACTGAGATATTATTAACACAACTTGCAATTATTTTTAGATAATTTGAAGAAGCAAATTATTTATATTTTCAAATTGAATGTTAGGATCTTGAGAAAAAGTTTTTCCTCAACGACAATCAATATTTTTAAATCAAAAATGCATTCGGAATCAACTGTTAAATTATTAACTAAATACAGTTTCATCAATTTATAAAAGTAACTCATTTATATAGATAAAATTTGTTATCTTGAAATCTGACCTAAAGAACTAAATAATTACTACTGATTCTATAGACGATAAGTGTTACATAAAAATACAATTTAAAATTAAATATCCTTTTTAATATAATAATCACTTTCCATTTCTACAGCAAAAGAAATATTGAAATCAATATGACCTTTAGAAATATATGCATAGTTTAAAAATGAACAATGCTAGTAAGGAACTTATTACAAATGTTTATTAAGTGAAAAATAAAAGTGTAATTTTTTGAGAAATTATTTCATTGTTAAAAAAACAAACAAAACTCTAATACAGTGTTTATTAACTAATATTTTATGTAATTTACCCAGAAATGTGTCAGAACAATTTGTATGCAGCTTTTAAAAGGGCATTTAACTTTCAAGAACATTCTTTGCTTTTACAATTATTTCAGTTTTAAAATATTGCTTGCTTTCAAATATATTTAATTCAAGAAATAACATTTGTGGCGATACATAATTTAATAATTAAATATTTATCTCAAGAATTTTCAACATTTAACAAATTTAAAGCATCATTTATTAACAAAAGATGGAAAGAAATCATGCAAACAAAACATGAACTTATGTAATAAATGAAACTTAAATGCAATTAAAAACAAAGAATGTGTTTGACAAAATATTAATTTATTTGAAAGAATAATATATAAATTTAGATTTTAGATAATCTAGATTTTAGAATATTAAGGTAAAAATTCCACTGTACTGCTTTTAATTTCGAAAAAGTATTATTATTTTTGAACAAACTGATTTCGTAACAATAAATAATTATGGTATTATTAAAACAATTATTTATAATGAAGCAATTATTTCAACCTTTGAATTTTTGTAAAAAAAACTTAAATAAAATTTAACAAAAAGGATAAAATCACACAATGCATTTTACTAAACTGTCAAGTGACAAAAAAATTTGTATTTTTTGGTACCTGTTTAAAAAAAAAAGATTTTTTCTTAAAATATCTTTTAAGGTTCCCATTTAAAAACAGTTTATATCCACTTCTTATAGAAATTAGAAAGATAAATATTTTTTACATTTTATTATTATCAATAATGAGTTTAATATATTTTACTTAAACATAACAATAACATAAAATGATTTATTTTCAATATAAAATTTTCAGCAAGCATGATTTTTTAATATTAGATATATATAACTTAGTAGCATTCCTTATAACTTTAGTTAACAAATATAACACTCAAATGCTTGATATGTTGCTGTTTCTAAAATTCGTTTTAGTAACATTTTCCTACATTTTTACATTTTATTATTTACAGCTAGAAATATTCTTTAATTTTAAGTTTCAGGAGTTTACTTTTAAGTACTTAAATTAAAAATTTTCATTGATTCGTTTTTTTGAAATTCTTTTTGATATTTGTTAAAAAGAATTTCAATTACTTATAGAATTTATTTTTTCCTTCTATTAGTGATAAAAATGTGTTAGCTATTAATAATCTTGGAGTTTAACAAAGAAAATGAAACTATTTGGGGTGAATTAAGGCAATTATTTTTCATAATAACTGAAAATTTCTGTAGGTTATAAATAACTGAAGGTTTCTGTAAGAATGAATTATAATACTTGGCATACAAATCAAAGCCTAAAATTATTTGATAATTGATCTTCTCTATTATTCATGATTCAATGACATTTCCTTTCTCTCCATGCATTATTCATTCTGTATCATATCATAAATTTTCTCCACATCTCTCTCTCTCTCTCTCTCTCTCTCACACACACACACACACACACACACACACACACACACACACACACAC
>JAPDSC010093491.1:3055398-3069383 GCA_026290005.1 Latrodectus geometricus | reverse complement strand
CACACACACACACACACACACACACACACACACACACACACACACACACCTAAAATTCATTTTAAATTGAAGAGCCTAAAATTCATTTTAAATTTTGTATGATTCACTAGCATTTCTCTAAAATTTTTGCAGTGTCTTAATACATAAATCTGTAAGCAAATTTTTAATAAGGAATAAAAGTTTATAAGCTTTAAATAGCACGTAGTGTTCTTCACCACAAATATTTTATTTTACAAACATGCTGGTGAATTTTTCATTGATTAAAGTTTCTAAGAATTTCGAAGTACCTTAATGGGAAGCTTGGATAAATTCACGAGATATTTTAAACTTCTCTCCTTAGACCTCAACGTCACGCATTCTTTTCTTTTTTCTAAAATCAATCAAACAAAGATTTCTTTGATCATTTAGAAAATGAGCTAAAATAAAACTCTCTCTGTTTAATATCATGTAAGGTGTTATTCTACTCTTGTATTTTGTTTTTGTAATCAAACCTAAAATACATTTCTTATAAGTCATACTCGAATACAAATATTATGCTTATAAACAGAAGAATGTTAACAATAGTAAGGCATTTGTGTAAGTAAAAAAGATCACATGATATTAAGCAAATATATTTCTTATAATATAACATAAGTAAACTTACAATAAAGCGTAAATTCTTTTTTTTATATAAGTTTAAAATTTTAATCTATTTCATTTTGATATTTTGTGTTATAATAACATTTCTATTGCGAAAATTATATTTAAAGTAAGCAATATTAAAATAATTTGTATGTGTACTTCAACTAACGATATTCTTCACTTGGGATGAGAAAAATATTTTCCGAATTTATCGTTTTCTATGTCATGTTTTACCCAAAAAATTTCAATACCTTCTAAAAATTGATAAATGTGTTTATAAACCATACATGTGCAGAAAATACCTGTAAATGAAAATTTTTTTGAAAAAGCATTTACTTCCACAAGATGAAAATCATCGTATGCAGCAAAAAAGAATTCATAAATCTGTTACTTGTGCAAGAGAAATAGGAAAAAATATTTAATAATTTTGGTGATATTTTTATTTTTGCATAACATTAGTAAATTCTAGTATGAATACCAAGATGCATATTAAATTTTTAAAAACAAAAATTATAATTGTGAATTTAAACTATTTTATTATGTTATTTTTGCTTATATATAAAACTTTTATTTATATACAAAATTCATGTAACAGTTGGTTTTAGCTGAACATGGTTTAGTAATTTTTTTAAATCAAAACGAATGTTTCGAATCTATTACTATAAAATGTATACCTATTATTAATATGTAAGATATCTTTCCTAAATGTATATTCTTTAAATGAAGGACTACAATTAATATCTTTTTAATTTTTTTTCCAAACTTTTAATTGTATAACAAATAAAATATGTTTAATTATGTAACAAATTAAACATATTTTATTTATTAAACAATTAAAAGTTTTGAAAAAACTTTTTATGTGTGAAATTTGTTTAATGAATAAAATTTCATTTAAAATGAATAAAATTTAAAAAAATTATAAATTTATCTGTAAATTAGTTCTTTAAACTACATAAAACATTGTGGGTTTATTGTTTTTTTGTAATACATACATTCTTTAACATTTTAAATTTACATCAGTAAATTTTATAGTACAGTGATATAAAAAGCTTAAAGCATTTAATGGTTAACCTTAAAATTGAACTACAACTTTCACACTCTTCTTTTCACGAGATCAAAACAGAAATTACCTGCATATTCCTTACCAAGGTACTTTCAGTATTATTTAATATACATTCTCTTCATATTTTCTATCTAATTAGCACTTGATTATAACTTATTAAATATTTAATTTATAATAACTCTTTTTCTGGTAAAATGAAGATAAATTGCTGTGAAAAGAAATACAAATTATGAAAGTTTAAACTCCTGCTAAAATTTTACTAACAAACGTATCTTCAGTATACTTATTAAGAAAAAATCCTGACCTGCTTTTAATCAACTGAAGCACTTTTCATCAAACAAGTTCACAATTATTCTCACTTTTCATTAAGTCTCATAATGTATTGAATAAATAAATTAAGCGGATAAGATCTACTTTTAAGTTATTAAGTTTTTGACGTCTATCATTAATGTCAACAGATAAGAAAAATATTAAACTAAATTTTTATTTTATTTTAAAGAGAATTACAGGTAATAACTTTTTCCATTAAAACAAGGCAGATTAATATTTTTTATGAAAAATCTTTGGATAAAACTATAATAAAACTATTGGAAGTAATTTTCCGTTAATCCTGAATTAAGGGATAATTCTATTAAAGAAATTTATTACAGCTCTAATAATGTTGATTTTACATATAGAATAAAATTTAAATTAAATAATTCTAATAAGTATTTTTCGATTTTTAATCTCGTAGGTTATAGGTTTTTTAATTAATATTTTTGCGGGAATATAAAAAATGTATTGTTAAGTGTATATAATATTATCTAATATTATTTTGTATGATTTTTTTTATCTCTATTGAATGTAATTACTCTTATAACTATTTGATTGAAATAAAATATAACAATTTATAAAAAAATAAGATTCTTTTGTTTATTTAATTATTATTAATTTGCCTCTTTTTTATATAGGTTCAACACCAGTATTTTTCTTTAGTTAGTTGCTGTAACATATAAGAATAATTTTAAGAGTAATTTACAATTTTAACTTTTTGTAGAATGCAAGTCTTGCATTTAGTATAAAGCAATTGACCTTGATTAGTGTTGTTAAAGAAAAAAGTCAATCTTCTTTTTAATTGATTGAGATATGCCTTTCGTAAATATATATATATATATATATATATATATATATATATATATATATATAAGTAAATAAATACATACCGATTATATATGTTTATCTTCATAAAGATATTTATTGTAAATGCTTTTTTAAAATATAATCTTTGTATTCTATACGTAAGAAGGAACTCGTTTTTAAGTAAATAAAACACTTCCCCTTAATTATAAAAATATTCAATGTGAAAAACTTAACGTATTCTATATGAAAATCCAACATATATTTATATAAGTTTTTCACACTTAAAAAGTAGTGCAGTTTTCTATCTAAATTTTGAATTTCCGAACAATTTTTATACATTTTTATTTTTATAAAAAGTATTATTTTCATAAAAAGTTCTTTTATGAAGATTTTTATTTTTAAGCATTTAGAAGATTTACAAACTTATTTTTTCCACTCGATAAAGAAAATTTTGAGTCTCCAGAGATGTCTCTTATTACCAGAACATCAAGATTAAAGTTTTGATTTATAAAAGTTAACAAAGACCAAAGGAATTGTTTGCTTTCAGCAGACGTGACATAAGCTCTGAAAGTTGGATAGAAATATTCCCTAAGAATTTTATAAGCTTCATCAGTTAAGATATTTCCCTTAAAATACAAACACTTCTAAATTGTAATCACAAATGCTGAAGAAGTCTTACAATTAAACTGCAAATATTATTTATATCACTACTTCTACGATTAAAATTTAAAAGTGAAGTCTTTAAGAAATAAAAATACTTAAGGAAAAAATATTATATTGCCCTTTGTTTGTTCTCTTTGAATTCTATAAACTACAAACTTTTACAAGTTACTTATTTTGAATATTCTAAATGTGAAAAATAACAATAAATTTTGGTGTAGTTAGTAATATTTCTATTAAAAGTTTTAAAGGGAGTGACAAGTGCTTAGGACCAATGATCAATCATTTTAATAAATAAATAGAAATGTGTTTTTTTGTAAAAAGAGAAGGAAATACTGGAAAATATTTCTTTTGGTACTTTAGGAATAATAAAAAAGTTTTATTTCTGCTTAGCTCTCTCCTACGAAGGGTCAAACAAGTTCCAATCTGAGCAGACTCTAGCCTAGTGATAAAGGCATTTTCTAATGTAGAAAAATCAAAGTTTAATTCTAATTATTGAGTAAAAGAAGATAGCTGTTGTGTTTTCATATTTTTGCAAGTAAATGTGTCGGAAGAAATATAGAGAAGTTTTCCAAGTTCTTAATTTTTTGTGACATTTTCTTTCAGATATACACTATCTATGAAAATTCCACCTGGACAATACTGTGGATATTTAGTAATCTATATAATGGCTTTTAAATTGTACGCTTTCTAAGGACAGTGTTTACTTTTAAAAATTATGACAAAAAATTTCTTATTTATATCGAAATTCATTTAGAATCCTAAGTTTTCAATTAAAATATTTGAAGATTATCGACTTAAATATGTATACTAAATTGTTTTGATATTATTGATATTTCTTTTATTTCTAAGGGTAGATTAGAGGACAACTAAAGTCAAAATATTATTGATATAGAACCATTCAATTTTTTACGGTGACATTAAGACATTTATCCAAAGAAAAAGTTGCACATAAAAATATATTTGTTTTTTTAAATTTTTTTATCAATATAAATTTTTTTCCCTCATTTAAATGACTCTCATGAGTTTATAAATAGATGTTTAGATTATTTTCCAATTACATAAGAAATCTTATTTTGATACAAAAATATTGATTTCAAGTATAAAAAACTTTTCACGATAACAGAATTTCATAAAATAATTTTATGTTTTAGCAGACATCTTAGTATCAAAATTCATTTTATCGAATCAGAATTTCAAGTCGATAATAGAATTTGTAGTTATTTTCTCTAATTATCTTTTAAAAAGTTTATAAATAAAATTTATTTAAATATTGAATCATTCAAAAACTACATTTATTTAAATAAACGAATTTTATGAAAGTATATTTATAATGATGAACATTTTATGGAAAAATGAACAGATGATAAAATCACCATCATTACTTAAATAATTGGTTCATTTTTATATTCAATGTCAACTTAAAAAATTAAAAAAAATTAAACATTATTCTTATGGTTTGCATAAGATGGCATTGTACATTGTGAAATTAAATCAAACACGATTAAATATTATCCGACGTAATATTTAATCGTGTTTGATTAAAAATTTATATTTAAAATTTTAAAATCAATTATATTAAAAAAATTTTATATTATATTATTGCTATTAAATAACATATTTTAAAATCAATTATATTCAAAATATCAATTTAAAATTGTAGTGTCTCATATTGCTTCTTTAGAAAAATAAAAACAATCCTCAATTTTTTTTATCATTAATAAGTAGTTATAATTTTAGAAGTACGTTAAAAAGTTTTAAAAATTTATAAGAAATGAAATATAGGAATCTTTCATTTGGCTTTCATATAAACACAGAGATAGCAATACAAAAGTCCGAAATTTCATTTTACGTTGGAAATTTTTAAAATCATGTTATGTAAAACGAAAATACAAGAAATATTATTATAAATTTTATCTAAGAAATCATACTTATGACATTTTTAAAAGGCTTGATTTTAATTGTATTTTAATCACATTATATCTAGTTTAAATTCAATAATAACTAAAATAAATATAATATGTTATTTAATTGACTACAATAAAATATTCATTGTTTAAAAAAATACAGTTTGTTTCAAAAATTGAATTTTTATTCGAAAGAAGGTAAATATAAATCTACTTAAAATATATTTGTCAATATAACACGAATTAATATATTATCTGTAAATAAGAAGAAATAAAATGAAAGAGGTATAAAATAGTAAGAATAAATAACAGAAATAGCAGCAGAATGCAGTATAAAATAAACAGCAATATTTAGTTGGAACAAATGTAAGAAGCTTAAATATGAATTTATTCTCTTCTTAAATGAAGTTGTAATCCGACAGATCTCGAAGTTTTTAAAATTATTAAAATGTAGTTTGTTTGTTGGCAATATAAATTTAAAACAATTTTTAAGAATTTATTTTGTGTTTCACTTAGTTTTATTAATTTGTTTCATTCATATTAATAGGAATTTAGGACACACATTTAATATAAGTGAAGGATTTAATAATTAAATTCACAAAACACATATATAAGTTGCAATTAAATAAACTTCTGTGACGAAATTAAAAACTTTTAATAAGATCATTTACACAAACACAACGAAAGACTTCTTTTTTTCTAAGAAGTGTTAAATAAACCGATAAAAAAATATTGAAGCTTGTAAGCTATCTCTTTTTAAGGAAGTTCTCAAAACAATGGCTTCCTGCATAAGCTGATTGTGTGAAAAATTGACAAAAAAATGTTAGCTTCATTTAGTTGGGGAATTTTCTTCTCTTCATCCTTATTCGAAGAGTAATTTTCTCAAACAAAGTGTCCAAAGAAAAAGTTTATTGACTTTTTCTCATCATATTTTTTAGCACTTATTTTCGATATAAACACAAAATTCCTTTGCTATTAAGTTGAAATAGAGGCTTTTCATAAAATCAAAACATTTTTGCTTTTCATTTTATTCTTTTATAAAATCTACTGACTTTTGAACTTTTAAGAAATTACGTTAATTGTTTCTTACACCGATAGGATTTTTAAAAATTGATTGCGTATATATTTTTAAGTAAATGAGCAAAATTGTTGTTTTTAAGACATTTGAAGAACCGCCTATCTTTCTTATGCAGATTTAAATTAAAATACATTTGTTTAATGTCACTATATTATGTTAAGAAATTTTGAGAATTAATAATATACCATATCAATTATATCTGTGTATTCGCTGATTTAAAAAAATAATTCAATATATGTTTTTGATTATTTTTAAGCGTTTCCATATCAATAAAACTTTTAAATTTTTTGTTGAAGAATACGTAAAAACATCATAAAAGTTCATTATTCTATATTATGTTAAATATTTTAAATATTTAACATGGAAAATGCTTTTCTTAAGTAACAGAAAAAGGAAACTTATAACATTTCCATCATTATTAAGAGCCGAATATTTTTAAGAAATTGAATATTAAGTCTCAATACTCAATACTATACAATTTACTCAATAGAATATTTTAATCCTACTACATTACTATTAATGTATTTTGTAATTTAAATGTGCTAAATTTGCTTTCCCTGCAATTTAAGCATAATTTTGCTTTTGGCTAAATAGAACACGTTCATCTCTGTATGTTTTATTTAAAGACCCTGAATTTAAATATTCACTCGCATTTATTAAAACCTGCTATTATCTTCAAAATTAAGCTATTACAAATGTAGCATTTCAATAATAAAAATTATGCTTTTCAATATTGATTGATAAAATTGAATCATAGTTATAATAACTATGATTAAATAAATTATGCTTTTAAAAGTGTTTTGCTGCTTCGTCCTTGATATTGCTTTTCAAGAATTTCAAATTCTTCATAAGACCTTCCCGAGTTCTTTGAAGTTATTCTATTGCGCTGCAAAATTAATAAACTGTCACGAAACTAAGTATATTCTATTGATATGAGCTCATGCATTGTAAAATTAACGAGGAAGGCAATTTTTGTTAAATTATTTCCATATTACATTAAAAATGTTTGCTGATTTTTGAAGTTATGAACCCTGGATCCTCTCCCCAATAGTATAGTTCCATATATTTTTTATTAAAACATTGATATTAATATTCATATTATCTTATCCACAAAATTAATAGCATTTTTATTGAAATAAATCTGTTATGAAACTTTTCATTAATGTATTAAAAAATTCAATCTCCCTAACTTTCTATTCTTTTTTTTGCATAATTCATAATATTATTATTTATCAAGTGTTTTCCAAATTTATATTATATTATCAAATTTTCATTCCTTACCTGCAATCCAATTTATGTTTTGATATCTTCCTATACGTGTCAATAGATGAAGACTTGGTTTTCTAAGTTTCTTAAAGCTATACTCTATAGTTTTAAATAAAAATTTGTAAAATACTTTAAAATTAGAATTTTATATTAAATTGTGAGAAATTACTAAGATGGATAGTAAACATTCTACATTATGTTTCAAAAAATAATTAAATGAAAGGAATAATTTACTCTGCTTATAAAACTATTGTACATATTCCCTAGTTTTCAGTTACTTTTTGATTCGTTTATATCTTAAAATGACATACATTTTCTTTTTTAAAATAATTAATTCTTCAAAAAAAAACTATTTACATTTATTTAAAAGTAAAATAATTTTAGGAATCAATTAACTGTTAATAATAAATACATTTAAGATTTGAATATATTTTAATGAATTCTTCTTGTAAAATAAATGTTTTCCAATTTTAGGAAAATTATAAGTTTTAACTGTATTTTAAAAATATTAATAGCATAAAAATTAAGTAAAAGTTTAAAAATAAATTAGTTTTAAATAACTAAATCAATTAAATGAAAATTACTCGATATTTAATCCTATATTTTAAATAAGTATTACCCATTGTTAAAGTTCTTACAACCTAAATACGATTGATTTGTGAAACGAGACTTTTACGAGAAATATTTAATCAAATAATATTTTATTGTGACTTTCCTGATATTCTGTTGAGTAATTTCAATATTTGATTAGACACGAAGTTATTCGAGAAAGTCCTCTGAAGTTCTTTTTCTGTAGCACATCATTAGAGCTTCCCGTTTCTGTAAGAAAATTAATGATGAATATAGCAAATATTGAAGTAACTTCCTTTCCTGATTACACAGCTTTTAGAATGAGACCCTAAAGAGAAAAGAAAACATCCACAGTAATATCGTACCGATACAGATCAACTGGGAAATTTACCTGCGATCAAGCAAGGAATCTTTCAAAGTGTGTCTTTAATTTAATAACTCGAGAGTTTTTTACTCAGTTTTTGTAAAGCCTTATCACATTTTTATCCACGGGAAAGAAATGCTTATCTTAACTTCTCTAAAGCCTATGTTCTCTACCCACATTTCTAATAAGTTTCACATGAGAAGACACACCCTTTTATGATACAATAAAAATCTCAGGATGAGATTAATCCTCAAACTTTTCCCATTGCTAATGAGTTGGGGAACATTAAATGATAAAATTATTCATTTTTTGATTTTCATGTTTAAATCATATTTTTTTCTTTCAGTTGAAAAAAATCACTGAAAATTATCAGTATAATGTAGTATACAGTTATAAATTTTAATGCATTAATAATAAATTATTAACCAGATATCAAAAGAACTATATAATTTTAACAAAGAAGTAGAAATTGTGGAAAGCATATTTAAAATATTAAAGCGAAATATCTTTACTTTCTTTCAATTTTTGATATTTAACATGACAAAAAATGAAATAAAAAAATCCGTAATATTCTAATAACAGCTTGTTTAATACACTGCTCAAAACAATTAAAGGATATTGTAAGTTTTAAATAAAATAAAGATATAAGCGAAATGTTTTTGCCAAAAATGAAAGAAGAGAATCACAAATGAAATTTTTTCTGATTTTGAAACTGTGGAGTATGCTGATTTTGAGTTCGACGTCAAAAACGTCACTTCAGCGGCAGTGAATGAAATTTGACTTTCAACTGAATAAATAACAATGAAGACAAGGATGATCAGTATTCAGTGTCTGCTTTGTTTCGATGAGTGCGATGTCTCGGCGAAGTTATTTAACCGATTCAGAAGTTTGGAGTGTTGCTAGTAAGTTAGAAAGGGGCTAAATTCAAGCCGAAGTAGCGCAAGTCATTGGAGTGTCACAAAGTGTGATTTCTAGGATCTGGAACCATTTTTTGGAGACTGAAAGTGCAGGCCAAAGACCAGGGCAAGGTCGTAGATGGGCTACAATACCCAACGAAGATCTTTATTTAGTGTTAACGGCTCGGAAACACCGAAATATAAACGCTATTCTTCTCCAACAACACCTTCACTCGGCTACTGACATCACGGTTTCAACTCAAACTGTTCGAAACCGGCTCCATGGTGTAGGTCTGTATGCTCGCCGACCGATGGTATGTGTTAAACTAATATCAAGTCATCATCGCTACCGTAGGGAGTGGGCAACAGAGAATGTAAACTGGAAGAGAAGTGAATGGAGTAATGTCCTTTTTTCTGATAAATCCCATTTTTCTGTTCATCCTGATAATAGACGTATTTTCATCTAGAGGGACCGTGGCAGTAGGAATAATACTGCGTTCGTGCACGAAAGTGTCAGATTTGGCGGTGGGGGAGTGTTAGAGTATGGTGGCATCTCCATTGACGGGCGCACAGATCTTTATATCATTAGAGAGGGACCTCTGACTGGTCGCCGATATAGGGATGAGATGCTTAGACCTATTGTAGTCCCTTAGGTTGCAGCAATCGGATATGACTTCATTTTAATGGACGATAACTGCAGGCCACATCGTGCTAACTTGGTGGAGGATTTCCTTTTCGAGAAAGGAATCGTACGAATGGAATGGCCAGCGTGTTCTCCAGACATGAATCCAATAGAGCACGTTTATGACGCTCTAGGAAGATGAGTTGCTGGCCACCAACCACACCCACAAACTCTCCAAGAACTGAAAGATCTCTTCTGGAAGAGAGGGGCAGAATACACAACTCGTGATTAATAGCCTCATTGACTCCATGCCTCAAAGGTGTTCAACGTTGCTGGCCTTCCGTGGAAATCATACCCCCTACTGAAAATGACTTCCTTTGAAGACAACACCTTTTCTTATTTTTTTTATCATATGCACAAATTGTGTTTTTTTCTTTTGTACACAAATGCGCAATAAAATGCATTTTTTTCAGCCAAACATGTGTAATTTATTCTCATATAATCTACTTCGTCTGTCGACCACGTATCAATCAACTAAAAAGTTTCCCAGCCACAAGATCCACGTAAAACCGCAATATCCTTTAATTGTTTTGAACAGTGTAAATTAAAAACATAAAGCAACGATTTTCATAATGGAATAAAATATTATGTATAAATAACAATGCGTGAACTTGAGAAGAACTAAGGAACAAGATGAATATGCTATACGATTGTATAGAAAATAATCTTAAAGCTGAAAGCTGTTGTAAAGATTGTTTGAACATTTATCGGTCCGAGAAGAATTTTTCTTATCATTTAATAGGCTTTATTTTCACATGTTGAAAGAGAGAGAACTTAGAAAACTCTTAACAACCCAACTCAGCAGAAGTGCACTCAAATATTAAAATATTAATATTCGGTTTTTCTTGTTCGGCAATGGCTGAGAATGAGTTCAAGACCTTTCACCTTGAGGTGCATGAACATAATTAGACAATGTGAATATAATAGAATAAATTAACACAAATTTTAAATCAATAATAATTAAATTAATTAATTTTTAAAAAGTGAAGAACAATAAATATATTTGCTTCAAAATACATTTTTGAGATTTTGAAGAAAAAGTTCTGAGTCTCAGTTACATTGAAATAAAATGTATCGTATGGAATTTGAAAAGTTTTTAAAATATTTTGAATATAAAATGAGATTTAGGGAGTTAAAGATAAATTCTTCAAATTAGCCATTAGAGGGAATGATTTTTAGTACTTAAAGTTATATTTTTTCTGAAACAACGTCGTGGCTATATATCTTAATATGTCCATCGCTTTTTTTGAACTTAATAATTCTTAATAATTATTATCATGACTCAAATTTGAAAATTTGAAGCTTCGTTTTAGAATCTTTTTAGTTTTGAATGGAAAAATGAATCTATATTTAAAGTAAATATTTTATTTTGATAGAAACCCTTAAATTCTAAGTTAATTATTACTCTTAAGTTCGCTTATGGTTTTGTAAATCAAGAATATAAATTAACAAAAAGTGTGTTACAGAGTGCATAATTAAATTTAATTTATTTTATATGTGTACATACCATATTTATTTTATCATTTTAGATTAATAAATGACGTTTTATCCATTTGAGTGAATAATTATGATCTTTGAAAATTCTACATTACTTTGAAT
Organism: Latrodectus geometricus; assembly: GCA_026290005.1. Classification (NCBI taxonomy): domain Eukaryota; kingdom Metazoa; phylum Arthropoda; class Arachnida; order Araneae; family Theridiidae; genus Latrodectus; species Latrodectus geometricus. The sequence goes on along the minus strand of JAPDSC010093491.1, from coordinate 3,057,558 downwards.
CGATTTTTCTTGAGATTATTAAAAGACATTTCTTTATTATAAGTTTCACATCTTTAAAAATTACAAAAAAAATTAATTGTATTCATTATTTTAATTTACTAAAAATTTTAATCAGCTCCTATTTGAAAAAAATAATTATTTAACTTTTATAATTTAATATCATGAGTTGTTAATTTCATATTAGCTCATAAGAATACTCAAATCAACAATATTCAGATCGACTTGTAATAATACCTCATAACAATAAATAAGAAACATACGCATTTAAGTTTATAGCAGCTCATACTTTTTGCTTTAATAATGATAAAAATTATTAAAATTTTGAAAGGAATTTTCAGGAGAAAATGCAAAATGTAATCAGCATAAATATATTTTCTGTGGGAAAAAATTTTCTCTTCTAAAAATTATGAATAATTTGTCTAAAAGAGTAAAAAATTCACTGAAAATAAAGTTTCTCCAAAGTATTTAGCATAAAAAAGCCATACAACTCTCCTTTTGTTAATCTTGCCTTTCCTCATTTTTGTATATATTCTAATTTCATGCATGATATATTTATCTTAAAATGTAAAATTTCACAAGTAAAAAATTATTGAATTTTTTTTAAATATTCTTTAAACAAACAGTATACAAAATTATTGCACAATTTCATTACCCAAAAAATATTTTTTGAACATAACTATCAAGAAGGGAGTAAAATTCGTAAACATGCAAAATACTATATTAGAAACAAAATTTGATAAAGGAAATTACTGATTACTTTCACTATATTATATGTCCATAGCTAAACTATTATCATTACTCATATATAATATGGTTGAAATATAATATAATAGGCTATGTTTAAAAATAGAAATTTTAAAATAAAAATTATATATATGCATTTTATTCCATTTTTAAAAAGGATTTTAAAGGGAGTATGATTCTATATATTAATAATAAGAGGTTCAGCTTTAATTTAGGAAGAATAATTTACTTAAATTAAATTTTCCAATTTAAAAAAAGAGTTTAAAATATCTATTAAAGTTATTTATAATTTTATAAAATTGCTTAATACTTTTAAAAAATCTATTAGTTTAAAAAATTTATTAAGCATTTATTTAAGAATTCAAGCGGAGAATCGTAATTCCCAGATGATAAATAATACAATAACAATCATGTTATAGCTATCAATTAAATATTTAAATACATTATTTTTCATGTTATTATATTATATAAAATTGTGCATTACCAATTCAAAAATATGGAAAAAAGAAATTATCATTCTATAATCCGATTATAAATTAAGTTCCATGTAAAGAAAGCTTAAAAAGCTATACTTCGCGAACTGATTCACAAATTACTGAAATAATTCATCAATGAAAAAATCTCTTCTCTCGGCTACAATAACTAACAACTAAAGTTTGAAATTATGAAGAACACTTGTAATAATAGGAAGACAGGATATTCTTTGTTCGTATTGTTTGTCAAAGTGTAGTATCACATTTGGCGATAATTCGCTTGGAATATCAGCAAAGCATAGACTTTTCTAATTTGTCTTTGTTTAGACAAATTTTGCGTTAAAATATCTGAAAAATTTAGTTGTATATCCTAATTCATAAAAATAGAAGTTTAAATATTCACTTCAATTATTTTGACTGATAAAAATATCTTTTATTATTAAATTATTATTGAATGATTTCATTGCAACAAAGCTTTTTTCAGCAATACTCAGAACATTAGCTATTATTTAATATTCAATTTTTTCTAGAAGAAGTGATAGACTTGAAAAATAATATTTTAATTTGCTTAGCATTATTATATTATAGAAATTATTCCTATTAACAAATCATATTGAGGTAAAAGAAATTATTAAATATTTGTTTTAATAGTTTTATTAATCAGTAAAACTATTAAAACAAATATCGTTTGAATATTTATATTAAAAGTATAGTCAGTAGATTTTCACATTTCATTTCAAATCCTTCAATATTCATAAAAACAAATTTTATTATTAAGATAACAAATTTATCAACAGTATCTTTTTGACATACATAGCATCTTTTAAGAAAAGTCAATTGAAAGACTTACTGAATATTGCATATATACATACATATATACATACATACATAGATACATAATATATATATATATATATATATATATATATATATATATATATAT
>JAPDSC010093491.1:3015504-3055298 GCA_026290005.1 Latrodectus geometricus | reverse complement strand
ATATATTATCCCTAGATACACATATTATTGATATTTTTATGAAGGTTCTGATTCTTCTTTTAGTTTTACCTTTAGTTTCATTTTTTTTTTTTTTGGTTTTAAGCTTTTCAGTATGACTTTGGCTTAAGATGGGCAATGGCTAAATTTAGACATTAGTCTTCAGCCATTCAGAAAAGCCGTACTTTGTGTCAATGTGGTCAACACCCTCTGATGAAGCTGGCCATGTTGATATTTTACATTTTACTGTTTCTTTTTTCATCTTATTTCGTCTAAATTTATTCATATTGTAAATTCTCTTTCGTATATACTACTTTTTTATAATATCTTTTGTAATTTTAAACAATTTTTGATATATATATATATATATATATATATATATATATATATATATATATATATATATAGTACTTAATTTACTTGAAGTTTTGAAAAAGAGACGTTTTATAAAAGTATAATAAATTAACATCCATTAATTTCATTCTTTTATATATTCCAAAATCACAAATCTCATTTTCTAGTAAATATATTTTTAAATTTATAAAAATTAAGCTCAATATCTTAAATATATTATACATAATTTATTTAAATTTTGTGATTCATTTAATTCAAAAATCTTTGATTTGAAAACATTTTTTAACGTAAGAATAAAACTTTAATCCATTCCCTTTTAAACCATTAAAATAATAATGATAAACGATGTACAATTTCTGCTCTGAAAACTTAATTATTAAATTACATTCATGAATATGCCTAAGAAAGTTATAACTTTACATATAAATCTACATCAAACATAAACTCTTTTCTCGCTTTTTCTACTATTTTTCATTTTATTTTCCTATTTAAAATCGTATTTAGGTTTTTGAAAACTTTAGTACAAATTAAAATATTCTGTAAGCATTTATTTATGTGATCAATCGTGAATATTGATTTTTAAAACGAATCAGTCAAGTGAAACTAAAATCCACTACTTTAAAAAACTTTTTTACTTACATACGTTTCAGAGTCAGTTAACTACATTTGACGAAGTTTTGCGTCAAAGGAAAGTTTCCAGTAACCCTGAAACGGGGAAAAAACAATGAGAGGAAATAAAATGCATTTCCGAACTACCGGAGCTGAAACACGTGCAAGGCGTCAATTTCAAAAGAGAATCGCTTTAACTTTTTACTCGAGCTTACAGCTCAAAAGTGAAATATTGCGTTCCAAGTGTAAAGATTACTTGAGCAAGACTGCTTGGGTTGAAATGAGATCTGAAGATAACAGGGTGTCTAGAACAAGTTGCCATTTTTTCTTTGCCATTTGAGAATTATATGCAGTTTTATGTCGGTGAATGAGACTAGGTCAATATTGTAGTTTCATTGTTTTTGAGAGCAAGAAATTGATTTTTTTTTTACATTTTTATTATTTATTCTAAAAACAAATCAGTTTATCTTCTTACATGATCCATTTATTCTTCAGTGTTAAAATCATAAGAACACATTAAAGTAAAAAGAAGATTCTTCTTACATGAATTATTTTTCCTTCGCATCTCTTTATTTGGTATTGCAAAGCTCAAAATTTCTTTATTTAGAGTTTTGAATAAAAAAAATGTATATTAGTTAATGCAATTACTTAAACTTATTAAAATTCAAATGTCAGCCATCAAAATATTTTCTTCTTAAAGACTGAATTCCACTGTCTGGTTGCTTTCACGGAAAACAATTGCTTAAATCTCTGAATAGAAACAAAACTTTGTTTATAAACTGAATTTAGTGAAATTAATTTAAATTATTTCAATTCCAATGTCAGTCACTATAATATCTTTATGTTTAAGACTTAATTCCATTGTTTGTTGGCATTTAAATAAAATACTTCACAGTATAAAAATAGTTGAAATAGTTTTATTCGTGAAATGTTTGAATTCGTCATAACTATCAACTGTACATATAATTTATAATTATGCAAGAGTTAATTAAACCGATTTAAAACATTCGAAATTTATATAATAGATTTAGAACTACGAAAAACTAAAAATTTTAATACATAAAATATTTATAGCTGAAAAAGTAATTAAAACCGTGATTTACTTTATTAAACACTATAATTTTTGTAATATTTAATAAAATAAACTGCAAAACTGTAAGGTAGATTATTGCGATATATTATTTTAACACGTTAAAATTTATTACTACTGATAGTAATAAATTAAAATGCATAAAAATAATGCAGTTAAGTTTATTGTGATTTTTGCTCAATTTTAAATGATCAAATGAAAAGTTACATTTTTAAGTTTTTAAAATTTTAATTTAAAGTGATCAAATTATAACTATCCAAAATTTTTCATATTTAGTGTTTATATAATTTAAATATATTTTTACGGAAAAAATTCTGAATAAGAACCATTAAATAAGGTGTAAGGAGTCAAGCGACACATTAAATTTCTTAAAAAAGTTTATTCTCTCTCTCTCTCACACACACACAAGCCTAACATTTTATAACAATTTTAAAGTATTGCACAATAAATGTCCCTTAGACGAATTTTATTTCTACTGCAACTTTTAACTTTCATTATTTATCAAATTATCAGATTAAAATAATTATCAAATTAAAAAATTTAAAGTAAAAAAAAATGTTTTATTACATAAAATATCAGATGACAAACGCATTTACATTTTCTACATTATAATAAAGCAAACATCATAAAATGACTTTCGAACTGTTAGAATTATTTCATCGAATATATTTTTGGTTCATTGCGTTCAATTTCAATAATCCGCATCGAAATATTACATTAAGTAGATACGGAGACGAGAGTAACATGAAAGTGTATTTAATAAGCCTTAAAAATAAATAAAACTTCAGCATCACTTACAGCATCAGAATATTTTACTCAGAAATCAGCTGCGGAAAAATAAACGTGGTTACCATGGAAACGAGTAATTGCAAGAAACGCTTTCAGTGATCCTTGTTTAAAATAAACTGAGGCAAATATTGAGATACAAAAACTTAATAAATATTTTTGTCGTGTTTTTACATATTAATTTTATTTTTGTAAAAGTAAAGTTTTTAACATATATAAGGCAATCAAGTGTAATTATGCTTTATTTTTAATCACATTTAAAAAAATATCACTTTTACGATTATATTTAAAACTTCTTCCGAAAAATAATTGAAATTTCAAAGCGTAAAATCAAATTTAATTTTGAATTCAACTTATAAAAATATTCATTGTTAGACAACATATGACCTGATTAATTTACTGTTTAGGTTCTTCACGAGGCAAATATTTACTAAGAAATAAAAGATAGATATTTAAAATAAACACATAAATTAACAGCACAATGTCTTATCAATTTAAATCAAACTCGTTAAATAAATAATAAATATGCTTGTGAATATAAGCAATGTTTTAATATATATATAATATATAGTTACAATTATGAATTTTATGCAACACAAACGTACCGAGTGAGTATAAATGAATTAAATTAAATAAAAACGGTTGCCGTCATTATGTTTTGTAGATGTATCACGCAGTTAAAATTGTAAACATTATTATATGCACATTTTTCATATTATTTTATTTTTAAACAACATTGTTATTAAAAAAAAACCTAGTATCAATTTTGAAATTTCTATTTAAATTTACCAATATCATGTTACATATATTTTTTTGTAACCCTTAAGTATATTAAAATATTCTGTAGAAACAAAAACAAATAAATAAAGAAAATAAAAATACTGCTACTCAAATTATTAACTTTGGTTTCTAAAGTTCATTTTTGAGGGATGGTTTGTGGAAAAACTCAATTGTAATTTTAAATCCAATCCTATTTACCAAAATTTTTAAAACGCAAAACTTACCACGGAATAAATTTTAACACATGCTTATGTAAAATGATTTTCTCTCACATCTATGCTCCATATTTGAGAATCCCTTTGAAAAATTTTAAGAAGAGTTAATCTTTATTTTAGGGTGCAGTTATTAATATCTCTTGTGTTGAATTCATAAAAACTTAAAGTATGAAAATAAGTTTTAAACTATCATTTTAAATAATTTTGTATAAAATGTTTAATTACACCATTTTGAAAACTCAATACTTGTAATAAAATGTTTTAGGTGATTCCTAAATTCACTGATATTGGAAAAAGAATAAAAATTAGGAGTATTATTCCACCAGAATTAGGAGTAATGTTTATCATAAAAATATCCTATAGCCACAAAACTTGCTTAAGTCTCACAAGTATCATTACATTGTAAATTATTAAATAAATAGGAGTAAATAAACTTTAAATTTAATTTACATCATGATGTTTCAATTCGTTACGTAATGTGCTAAGACCTTGGCCAAATAGTATCAATATAAAAAGTATAAGTTTTATTTTCCTCAAAAAATATTGAAAAAATAGATTTAGATATTATACATAATGAATAAAAATCACTTTTCAATTAATACGAAGATATATGCAACAATATATATCCTTTATTTTAGACAATAATGATCACATTTTTAATGAAACATCAATCTAATATGTAACATTTATAATTTGAAAGAAAGATAAGTATTTATGTACATATATAAATACATAGAAACATTCACTTATATACATACACAAAATTTATGCATATTTTCTATATTTTTTTCATTAGAAATTATGTGTAATGAGAGTTAGCAACGATTTTTAATGACAAATTTGCGTCAATACCTAAAATGTTTAATGAAAACTGAAAAGAATTTCATTAAACTTTTTATGTATTGACAAAAAGCTTTAAGCCTCGGAATCAATAGATAACGCATTCACGCAAGCAAAATTTAACAGGTATTCTTTTCTCACTTTTATTAAAAATAAATTTGTATTATAACTTTTGTTAAAAAAATAAATTTATATTATTACTCTTAATTTATTTAATGCTAAAAACATGTTTCAATTTTAAATTATATTAAAATAACATTTGTATTACACAATAAAAAAATCTTTTTAATAAATATTTTTTCTAATATTTATAAAAAAAAATTCACCTTAACACTACATTCTAAAATATGCTTGCACTAAAATAAATATGAACCGAAGATTCCAGTTTTTTAGCATTAATTTTTATGTTTTTACGTCTAAAATATCTTTAATACAGTACATACAAAATTGTAGAAAATTTTAAATTTTATATAATTTAAATATACTTCAGAAAAAATATAATATTTTTTTGTATCAATAATACGGATGAAAATGTAATATTTTTTTTAAAAAAATGTTAATAATTTAGACCTAAAAATAATTATTTTAATGTTGAAAATGTACATCAAATTAGTGTAATAAGTTCAGGTATATAAAGAAATATACTATAAATCGAATTCACACCCTATTTTGCATGTAGTTAATGAGAACGCTTTCGAAAAAGTTTCAATTGAGTAAAAGCTGATGAGATAGCTGTTTCTCTTAATGATGAAGTTAAAACATGTTCAGGTCGGAAAAATAATGATTTTGTTGGAAGAGTACTTTCGCAGCAAATATAGTATTTCTATTATTTTATCCATTTTTTATGAATTTCATCTGAAGGTTGAAATCATTCAATATATGTCATTAAATTCTTTTTGTTTCAGTTTCTATACTCTATTAAAAAGTAATAATTAAAGCATATTTTTTAATATCTATGAAGCTTTTACAATTTAAATAACTTACAAATCTATCTAAGATTTTTTTCAAATTGCTTATATTTAATTTTTATTTTTTATAAGAGTAATTAACCGTCATTTAAAAATAATTAAATTTAATATAAAAATGTCTAAAAATTAATATCAAATAATTAATTATTCAACAGTATTTTTATCATTTATTGGCATATTTATTAATAATTATTTTAAATGTAGAAAAAATAATTACTGTGCTTTGATTCCTCCAATCCATTTTGTATATTTTTAAAGAGTTAAGGCAGTCACATTTTTAACAATTTATAAAACATATTATTTTGGTAAGTATTAAGCTTAGAATTTCAAAACTACAACATTTTTGTTAGATTTTAAATTTTTTTGTAAAAACTTACTTTTTTTTAATTACTTCAATATCATAAATTTATTGTAATCGCATAAAAGTTAACACTTAGTTTAAGTTATTTAGTCTTTATAAATGGATGTAATTGTTTTAATGTTTCACTCACATTATACTTAACCAATAAAATACTTTTATTTAGTTTCTTGATTTGTATATTAAAATAGTAAAATACACAACAAAAAAAGTCAATTGTTTGATCTCAAGACATGAAACAACTTTGCGGATAAAAATAAATAAAGCCATTAAAGATTTAAAAAATAAAAACTTTGCTTCAGAATGTGCACTTAAGCTTAAGGTAAGATAAGTATATGAGATACTTCAATTAATCTCTTAGTGTGATCTGCACCAAAGTTTATCCCAGATAAATGGAAGGAATTGCTTTTTTTTATCATTTTATTGAACTTCTACAGATGATTTTTTGAGTAATCAGAATGGTCGATAGCAAAGTCAAATGAAGTTGGAAAGTTATACTTTTTCACTTCATTTTCTGGATACTTTAAAAAGTAATAAAGAGAAATGAAAATAGAACACGTTAAGGTGGTCGAAATCTCGTGGGCAAATGGACTTTAAACTTAATTAGGGAAAAGCTTATGATATATAGTTCGGAAGCTTTATTTTTAGCTCCTTAAAAGTAATGGAAAATATGGAAAGTATTCTTCTTTAATATAATTTCAGTATCATTCATTTGCTCTTTTTATTATATTTTCGAAAATTTTGCCCTTTTATATTACCTTTCTTTTTACTTTTAAAAATTATATACCACAATATATTAATATGATATCTGCTTCTAAATGTAATCTAAAAATTTAAAGGTTTCAAGAAAATACTTTGCTTTTAGATTTCTTTCTGGAAAATGATATTTCAAAAACAATTTATCAATTATTTTAGAAGAATTAAAATTGTATAATATCAAAATTACATTTTGCATGCAAATAATTTGCATAATTTATAATTATGTTATATAAGCTAGTGTTAAAAAATTAAAGACAAAATATTGATTTTCGAATGTAACACACCACAGACAGTCTGACACGTTCCACTCTGACACAAATCTTACCATAAATCCTAGATAAATGAAAATAAGGAACAAGTGAGAAAAAAAATCGTAAAAATAACAAATAGTAAAAATAACAAAAGAATCCAATGATATTTTATAATAATTATATTTCTAATCAAAATAAGGATTGAATAATAAAATATCCTTGTAACTAGATAGAAAATTCTAAGTTTTTAGATATGATCACTCTCTACTGCTTAGTAGAAATCACAATATCTATCCTTACTGAAGTTGGCTAGAAGCCTTTGAGGCTCATATAATCTATTTCTTTAATAATGACATTAGTCCATGTAAATGTAGATATGGACCTATTTCTAATGACTAGTGATCAGCTTTCAAACTTTTCTCAAAATCGCCCTTCAAGTGTCTGAAGAGATTTATGGGCTCTAAAAACTAACCCATGCATTGAATATTTTAAAACTTCAACACTTCATAGATTGTCAATACAAAATGAGGTATACTGTTGGTGTCCACTGAAAAAAATTCCAGAAATATCATTAATATAAATGAAAGAGTAAAAGTGTATTTATAAAAATAAACACTAATAACTGCATCTTACATTAATGATACAAAATAACACAGTGAAATCTTTTTGAATATTCCCAATGGAGTATATTATATGGAGGAAATTAGACTGATATGATATAATGTATAGAGAGATTATAAAGATTCTAGTAACAGCAACATATTTAATAAAGTATGACATCAAGCCATTTTTTTCTTACATTGAATCTTTTCGTTTCATTATCTCATCATTGTATATATCAATATCATTCCGTGTAAAAAGTTGCTTTTTCTGATCACATCCCAATCACTATTTCAAATATATTGGATATTTCTTCTGTAACTTCTCAAAATATAAGATAGATTTCAAATTGATCTGACATTCCACTAACTCTACAAACTGTACCTGCTAAATAATCTCCTTTTAAATAGAATCTAAACTGTTAAAAGATTTTCCAGGCATGAAAAATTTAATTGCGTAGGAGTATCGCTTTTTATTTATAATTACATTATTATTTGTGGCACATAGTTTATTTTACATTTAAAAATACTTTCCTAAGCAGTACCTTGAGTAGGACTAAATGGACATAACATTTCTTTTTAAACATGATTTATCCCATAATTACAAAAGTTCCCGAAGTCAAATAGATGGTAATAGAAAAAGATTTCATATTTTTTGTTAAATTATTTTTCCTGCATTTAAATAGAGTCATTATCATTCTGTAACGTATCTCTCAAATTTAGATTAATAATTTCACATGAACGAAATATGTTTTAAAATAAAAAAGTTTAAAACATTTTGATGAAATCTTAGAAAGCTTTTAGTTCAATGTAATATAAGTTTGGCATATTAAATCTCCAAAAATATGTTGTAGAGTATTCTTAAAAGAAAGAGTGTGTATCTGTATAATTTTAGACAACAGATTTGATATGATTTATAATTCAATTTTTAAATAAAAATAGATGTTAATGTTATCCAATAGATTTAATGTGATTTATAAGTCATTTATCTAATAATTTTTCCACTTTTAGTGTTAGAAATCAATTACTAAGAAAATGTGATTCCCAAAGTACATACTTTGATTAATATCACATTTTTATTGCATGTCTTGCAAAAAAAACTAGTCTGTATCGTCATCAGGTGCACTATTAATATGAATTTAATCATAAATATTCACACATATAATGTTCTATTTCATATATATTATATAAACGAATTTTGGTTACTAGGAAAATTTCGTATTATAAATAATTTTAAAGACATCACAAATCTCATGTCTTAATTTTATGCCTTAATAAATATATTACTGAAAATAAATTAACATATAAAATTGAAGTTACAGTAACTGCCCTTTTCAAACTACAAATGGCTTATAAAATTATAACTTAATATTTTTACAAACCTTTATAAAGCAAAATATCAAGAAGTGTAACTTATATTCCTTTAAAATATTGGAGTAAAATAGTAAAAGAAATATTGATTCATGTGATAATTTAAACATATCTTAATATAAGTAATATAAAATGTTATCATAAAATTTAAATAAATATTTTACAATTACAGCTTAATTTTAAATAAAAAAAGGAAGGTAGAATATGATTTACATTTTTCTGAAAGATAACACAAATTTAGTTACAAGTAGTATTATAGATGCTACATTTATTCCATGATATGATCTTTGATATATTTAACTTTCATTCATGACTTAATGAAACAGAATACTTACTTATATAGATTCCTACAGAATGATACCTCATGTTGCTTCATTTTAAACTATATAAAAATTCCCAAGATTCCAAATACTTCGGTCTATTAGAGAAAGGGTGTGCCTCTTCGTTCATTCTTTTGTAGTTTAAGAAATAATTAGCTCATTTTTTAGCTTTAAGTTTTATTTCTTATACAGTAATAAATCCTTTATACGTATCTCACCATTTGTCACGTTTTGTCACTGCCATCAGTTGAAGCCATGATGGAGTCAAATCATATTTTTTTTTTCTCATGCTGTCATCGGTTTCCATGACAACCACATGGAAAGAGGTCGTAGCTCTCCATAAGGGTATTTTGCCCCATTCCTAAAAGCATGACAGGAATCATCAACTAAATTGTCAGGGTGACACAATTGAAAGGATTGAGGGATCTTGCCAGACCAACAGAAGGGCAAGATCTCACGAGCACGGACCACCCATTATCTTTCAATTAAACAAAGTAATCTGATCTGAAATGGGTATCTTTAGCGTCGATATCTATATCAAATAAACTTAGTGCTACTTACTGTTTCATTTCCCATACTGATGCTTGATTATCACTAGAGATGTATCTGTCCTTTGTAATAATTTATACACCATATTGCATTTTCTTTTCATTGCTTTTATTTCATCAGATAAAATTTTTACTAAGCATTGAACAAATCATAACTAAATAAAATATCAACTAAAATTTTATAAAAAAAAAACTATTATTAAGTTTCAATATATTTCAATTGAAGAATTTACCCAAAAAGATTTGTAGAATAATTCATGCACGTTCAAATTAAGTTTTGAATGTTAATAAGTTATATATATATTATATTAATTAGTATAAAATACAAAGCTTTATACGTTAAATTACCTTAGAAAATTAAATTCTTTTGCAAAAAATTTCATAAAACTTCAAAAAATGTTACAGATGCAGAATAAAAACGCCTTAAATAACACAAATATTCATAAATCAAATATAATATAAAACACCTACTTTTAAATTACACTTACTTTTATTATCTCTATTTGTATTAAAATATTTATAATTAAGTCTTAAGCAAACTGAAAATGTTTCTTTTTATAAATTCTTCCTACTCAAGTCAAATTTTCATCAACTTATTAATAATTTTAAGTTATTATAAAAATGTTTCCGTTTTCGAAATTATCAAAAAAATGACGATTTATATCCATGATTATTCTTATTATAATTATGAGAGTTGCAATCAACAAGTTATTGTCTAAACTCATATATTTTAATTTTCATACCGAAACTTTTCCTTTGAATACCCTTACTGTGAATAATATTAATTTCCAGAATAATTAATGTGCTCAAGGCCAATTTCAACGTAGCGGTAAGAAAAGTTTCAAGTGATTTTTTAGTTCAGAAAGCTGTGATTAACACATACGCAGTTGCAGCATAAATTTATCTAAAAGCAAAATGGGATTGACAATCAATTCCAGAAACATTCTGAAACTCTCGAAATTTTACCAAGTGAGATTTCTTTCAAATTCATTTGCTTAAAATGTTGTTTTATAAGAAACACTCATTTACCCATTATTGAATCTTCAAGAATTTTCTTCATACAAAAAGAGCCATTACGCTATTAATTTAAATTGAGCAACCCTTTGAAAACAATGCAGTGAAGTAGATTCTGCTTATAGCGACATCCTTAATAATAATGAAAAAGCGTATGAATTTCAAAAGCAGCGCTTTTTGCTTAAACCATTAAAATTTGAGAAATATTCTTTAACGCAGCACTTCATAAAATGCCATATGAAGCCTCAAAATATAGTTCACGTCCATATTAGAGTTTTCTATATTTTCCATTTCCCTCGCAGCTGTAAATTTTAAAATTTTTATTTCTTTTTATTTACATCTCAATATTTTACACGGCATCTTTGTAAATTTCAAGAGAAATGCTCTAAAAATATTTTAAGAAACTTATCTATGGCAAATTAATATAATTTATATTATACACTACTGGCCATTAAAATTGCTACACCAGGAAGAAATGCAGATAACAAAATGATATTTATTGGACAAATATATTATACTAGAAATAACAAGTGATTAAATTTTCAAAAAATTTGGCTAGATAGATCCTGAGAAATCAGTACCCAGAACAACCACCTCTGGCAGCAATAACAGCAGTTGTAACAGCCTGGGCATTGAGTCAAACAGAGATTGGATTGCATGTACAGGTAAAGATGCCCATGCAGCTTCAACACGATGCCACAGTTCATCAACCGTAGTGACTGGCGTTTGGTGACGAGCCAGTCGCTCGGCAACCATTGACCAGACGTTTTCTATTGGTGAAAGATCTGGAGAACGTGCTGGCCAGGGCAACAGCCGAACATGTTCCGCATCAAGGAAGGTCCGTAAAATACCGGCAACATGCGGTCGGGTATTATCCTGCTGAAACGTAGGGTTTCGCAGGGTTCGAATAAAGGGTAGAGCCACGAGTCGTAACACACCAGAAATGAAACGTGCACTGTTCAAAGCACCGTCAATGCGAACAAGAGGTTACCGAGACGTGTATCCAATGGCACCCCATACCATCACGCCAGGTGATAGGCCAGTAGGACGATGACGAATGAACGCTGCCAGTGTGCGTTCACCACGATGCCGCCAAACACGGATGCGACCATCATGATGCTGTACACAGAACCTGGATTCATCTGAAAAGATGACGTCTCGCCATTCGTGCGCCCAGGTTTGTCGTTGATCACACCATTGAAGGCTCTCTTGTCTATGACGCAGCGTCAAGGGAAGCCATAGCCATGGTCTCCGAGCTGAGAGTCCATGCTGCTGCAAACGTCGTCGAACTGTTCGTGCAGACACTTGTTGTCTTCCAAACGACCCCGTTTCTTGACTCACTGCTCGTGACGTGATGCACGATCCATTACGGCCAAGCGGATAATATGCCTGTCTTCTCGGCTACTAGTGATAGGTGGCCGTTGAGATCCCGCATGGCGTTCCGCATTACCGTCCTGAACCCATCGATTCCACATTCTGCTAACAGTCATTGGATCTCGACCGACACGAGCAGCAATACTGCGTTAAGATAAACCGTAATCCCGGTACGCTACAATTCGACCTTTATCAAAGTCAGAAACGTGCTGGTACGCATTTCTCCTTCTTACACGAGGCATCACAACAACTTTTGACCAGGTAACAACGTTCAAATGCAATTTTTGTATGAGGAACCGGCTGAACAATTTCCTCATTTAAACACAATGTAGGTGTCGCTACTAGCGCCTGCTTTGTCTGAATGCGCTGAAAAGCTAATCATTTGCATATCACAGCACCTTCTTCCTTTCGTATAAATTTCACGTCTGTAGCATGTCGCCTTATTGGTGTAGCAATTTTAATGGCCAGTAGTGTATATACATTTAAAACGATAAGTTTTACATAAAATAAAAAATAAACAATAAACCCTCTACATACTTCTCTGTTTTTTAAACAATTCAAGTAAAAATAATTAAATAACCATAAAATACTTTGAAATATTCTTTTCAAGAAAGAATCGAGAATTTTCCTAAAATTGTGAAGACTAACAGAAAGGAAAAATTGAAAAAATGTAATTGATTAAAAACAACAAACCTCTCTTTTGATCCATCGCACGCGCGAGTGTGTTTTCCCTTCAAGAATATATTTTATATAAGTTTAATCTAAAACGTTTTTTATACTCTCATATTTGATAACATAATTTCAAAAGGATAGTTATTATACATGCAATATTCTAAATTAAAAGGGAATTAATTATTTTTTGTATTTTTTATTCTTAGACTAATTTTGAAACCTTTTCCTTGTGAAATTAAGTGAGTTATTCCATATTTTCTAAAAACTCAATTATTCTTATATAGAATAATATATATAATATATATAGAATTATATAGAATAATATATATAGAATTAATATATATTATTTATATAGATATATATTATTTATATAATATATATAGAATTAATATATATATAGAATTAATATATATTATTTGCTAGAGTTTTTCACTCAATGAAAGTGTCAATTTAAATTATTTATTCAGAAAAGAATAATGTAATCCTGGTAAATCTGAAAATCAATGATGATTTCTATTATTCGAAAAATAAACTTTAAATGTGATAATTTTGCAGAAGTTTTATATTGCAGAAGTTTTAAAGCTTTTGTATAATTTATAATTTAAATAGATTGTATATAAATGTTAAAAATTATTGCTATATAAATGCAAAATTAGTTGTACACTATTTTCAGTATATTTTAATCACATTGATATTTTTTTAATTCATGCAGAAGGAAGGAAATAAATTAAGACATACATTTATGATGTATATGACAAATGTATATATTACAAAATAAAGTAATATAGCTAGATATATTAAAAAGAAAGAAAGATAGATAATACTTAACGCCTATAACTAAAATAAGAAACCCATAAAAACCAGAATATAACTTTCATCAAACCATTATTTTAAAGTATATCCCAAAATAGAACTTTCTAATTCTCGTACCAATTCAACAGGGTTGTACAACTTAGTAAGAACACTCTGTTTTTTAATAGATAAATAAATGTTTATCTTCTGAAACAGACAAAGATTTTAACGCTTTTAGAGCCATGGATGTTACCTGGGCTAAATCAAATGCACCTTTGACTGCTGAAAGTTTGAAGACAATAATACTAGACCGCCTGTCCACCATGTCAGCTTAACACAGTACTCCTATTTATTATGGAGATATGCGAATACGTTTTGTGATTTATTCTAAGAAGTTTGTTCTTATCCACTATGTAGCATAATTTAAATACCCTAATGAAAATACGCATAAGATGTCTATCGTAAAATTTACCCCCCCCCCCCAAATTAACCATTTACGCTACATGATGAAGTGAAATAGTTACGCTTACATGATGAAATCCATGCTTAATACAAGATGGAAATAGACTTACTAAAACACATAGACTGGTTATAAGCTATTGCCAAAGTGCACTTAACACACAGCTACCGGGAAAAACAAAGGTGAATAAATCAATTTATTGATACCACATTGTATTTTCAAGCATTTATAATTTAAATTTGAAACTCTAATGATTTATCATTAGACCTCAACGTTTTACAAACACAACCAGTTTGTTTATTGGCATGCGATGTAGTTTAACACAATATCTGCGGAAAGTTTATCACACATTTTGGATAAATATTCCTTTAAGAGAATTGATGCTGATATAGAGGAGAGTAGTTAGCTTACAACTTATTTACATAATTTTATGACAAGACGCGAAAAATATTTTTTGATTTTTTAATCTGTAAAAGCAATGTAGTGAGCATCTGTTAAATTTTTAGTTGTATTTTATTAAATTACTATAACTCAATAACTAAACTAAATTAGTTAGGCTTTGCGTAGCACACAATCTAATTACTGAAAGTTATTGTAAAGCATTTAATATTAGCCCTAACTTTACATTCGGGAGAACTTTTTATAGACAGAAGGCCTTATTCACATGTGTTGCAAGAGAAGAAACACTCCTCTAAATGTTTACGCAGAAAGCAAAATCCCAGCACCCACTTCACATAGCTAATTAGCCCAATCTAAGACATTCTACTAAAAAAGGCAATTGTACCACTAGGCCATGGTGATCTCAAAAACTAAACTAGATATCTTTATAACGAGTTTACTGTAAAGTAGGCTTATTAATTTATTAAAAGATTTGTATTTCTTAACTAAGGACACAAATTAATGGTGCTTGTTTTTTTTAAATAATTTAAAAACTGATTAGTATAAATCACTTTTTAAGAAAATATTATATCTGGTTTTCATACATATATATTTTTTTTATGTTCAGAAAAAGACATTTTGAACAGTTTTGAAAAACAAGCCAACACAGAAACTATCGTTCTAACAGTTTAACTTGCTATTCCACTAATATCATATTTAGTAAATAATTTGGGTTCAATTTTTTTTGATTGCCTTTTTATTATTTTATATCTTGAATTACTAATAAATTAATATTTTTCTTATAAATCTTTTCTCATCAAGTAAATTTCAATTGCATATATATATATATATATATATATATATATATATATATATATATATAATTACTCTGCCTTTATTCTATCACTTTTTTATAACTGTTTAGTTGAGAAATTTTTGAAATTATAATCAAATATAAATTATTTAAAATAAACCAAACTTTGAAGACCTTAAAAATTATAATAAGTACATAAAAATTAGAAGGATTGTATATATTATATCTAAAGAGGTAATAATTACATTTTAATTTCAAACAAACTTATTTTTAAGTTTTCATACTTTATTTTTCCTTAAAAGTTTTCTTCAAATAATTTGTCTAGAAACACGTATTTTTGAATAACTACATTTTGTATATCATTATTCTACAAGTATTAAAATCTAGATTCGCTCTCAAATATTATCACGCTTAAAATATCCACAAACTATTCTTAAAGATTATTAAGCCCAAAAATTCTTATTTTAAATGTTTAGTTGCCAAAAGATCTTCACAACTTTAAATTAAGTAATAAAATGAGGGAAACAGATATTTTTAAATTTAACTTAATTTTCAGTAGTAAATTTTATTTAAAGTTCTCTCAGATGGAAGTATTTATTTAATTACTTTTTCATCTGAAATTGACACCTTTAACAGATATTAAATATCACTTTATTTTTGTATGGATTTATTTCCCCTTCATATTTTAATATTCCCCTAAATTTTCCCTTAAATATGATGGTAGACAGTCAAATATTTTTTTCATAACATTTTTTACACCAGTGGAATATATTCTGAATTTGGAAGTGAAGTGAAACGACTTGTGTGAAGATATGATTAAACTACATGGGAAAAGTCGCTGCATATGTTTGTAGAACTCTCGAATAAAGTTAAAAGAGGCTTATAAGGTAACTTTTTATGAGTGGATGACTCAGTTGAAGTGCTATCGCCTCTTATTACAAACTAGTAATTGACTTTGTTTTTAAAGATATTTTTGAAAGGATATTTTTTATCGTTTCTCCTTGTTGGGAATTCTTGAAAGAGTTGATTCCCTTTCACTCGAAGAATTGTGTTTAAAAAATCAGAATCAATTAAAATATATTTTCAAAAAGTAACCGTTTCTTCAACTTTATTTTTTATTAATTTTTCATAAAGTTCTAAACATTTAAACTTTAGACTTCATATTGTAACTAATATAATAATGAAAATATATAACGATTATTTTAGTATTGATCAAGAGAGCTTTTAATGTATTTTAAATACAATAAATTAAAAAGATTCCTTTCAAGATTTTGCATCTTGATGTGTTTTTAAGCAAATGTTTTGCTACTAAATAATTTTAGCTAGTATTTTTTTTAACATTGTGTGCATTGTTTCATTTATGATTATTAAGCTGTGTTTACATTTTTCGAAAAGTATTTTTCAATGCCGAAAAATACTCTATTTATGAAGTTAATTTACAAGAAAAGTAAGATTTACTGTATATAAGTTTATTTAAAATTCATTTTTGGAATATTTGACGCTGAGTAAGGTAGTATTTTGAAAAAACAAAAAAATTAATTAAAAAAGAAGCGTTTGTAGATATTTTAGTTTCAAACTCAAATTAAGTTAATAATTTCAGGACTCATCAGAGTGTCATTAAAAATACGAATGCCGTTAAATCCTATTTTCTTCTGGAATAAGTAATCATATTTAAAATGCATAAAAAATTGTACACATGAATAGAACCAAATAGATTAAAACGAATTGATTGTAGTTATAAATATTAACCTGTATATTTTCTTTCTGGAAAGTAAAATCATAATATTGAAAAAAGCAGAAAGATTCTGATCGTAAGCAATTTGTTTTTTACTAACTATTAAATCTCGTTTTATACTCGGATTTATCCGAGTATAAAACGAGGAAATCTCGGATTTATATGCATTTTATTTCAGTGTATAAAAATATATTTATAATACTTTTGAAACCTGGAATCAATAAAAATTCGTGATAAAAAAAATGTGTGAATTCTTTTCGTAAAATGGTCTTGAATCTTTGAATTATTATTTTAATAATATTTAAAATTAGTTATGGGGACATGAGAATAAAATTTTTATGGCAGGGATACTAGAAACACACCAAAAAAAATTTATGTATGACAAAGCATGTGTTTGAGAATAAAATTATGGGATTAAGTAAAAGTGAATATTTATTATTGTTTTGGCATTAAGTAAAAATGAATATTGAATATGATAAAATATTAAAAGAACATAACATGACTTGAGTCAAATGATTTTGATACATACACAAATATAACTAAAGTTACATTATATGTCACATTAATCAGTATTCTAATAAGATCTATCTATTACCAAAATTAGAGCTACTTACATCATTCATTCATTTTTGCTATGGTTTTCAATTCATTGATTCCTTGGTGCTACTCACACCTCTGATATGATTGGTTCTAGTTGTCAGAAATCCACTTCCTACTGTAAGTACTTATCCAATTTGTTTTTGTGTGAAAAAATGACTAGCGTGACAACAAACTAAATCAAGTACGTTATTTAAAGATAAGAATAGAAAGTATCTCTTGTAGTATAGTTTGAGTTGTTACAACAATCAATACTATAAGATATAATTTAAAATTTTATGTCTACAAATTTGTTTCTTAAGACTTTACTTCATTGAAAATATTTTTGCAGATTCAAATTTCAGAAAAAGTGGTAAATTCGCTCATGGTTTAACAAATAACTTTACAAACTATCTCAATTTCAAAATTATTTCCAAGAAAGGGGTGATATTTAGTATAAACGATAATCCTTTAGTTCTTTTTTAACTTAGCAAATATAGTACAAAAATTTAATGTGATAGTTTTCATATATGAGATTTTGTCTATAAAACATTTAATTAATCACTTAATACTACAAAAGTACTATTAGATTTTGGTATTATTCTTATGGCACTTTAAGCTTTAAAAAATTTAAGGAAATCCTAAATCCCTTAAAAATTAATGCGATTTAGAAAAAAATAGATTATTAATACAAGAAAAAAATATTTGGTATTATGAAATTCTTCAAAACTTGGAAAATTTTAACTAAAAATTAATAGCTGGTCTACTTACACAGCAAAAGAGAATCTCATTAAAATTTTTTAAAAAACTGGAGTAATTCATAGAATATTTGGATAAATATTAGGAATAATTTCTTCGAAAGAAGTAAGCGAAAGGTTTACTAAATTATCCAAATGTGTTATCTACAAATAAGTGATAAGCAAAGCGTTTTTGGAAGTATGAGTAAAACTAAAGAAAAATGTAGCATAATGTTTAGATCAGAGATGAGCAGATTTAGATAAAATAAAAGAAAATATAGTATACTAGTATGCGGGATTTACTTTAAAACCTTAAAAGAGTAAACAAATATTGCAATATAAATATTAATGTGATGTATGAAACAATAACTTCTTTTTGTCTTATATTAATGTTCAAACTAGTTTGGTTTGTTTATTGTAATAAATCTTGATTGATTATAATAATAAGGCTAATAATATTATATAAGGTGTAATTTGACACAGACCAAAAATTTAAAAGGATCCTAAGCCACTAAAAACACCTACGCCCGAAAAAGCGTTAAAATTTAGAAACTGACATTCAATCAATACTAGAAACACTGTAATTTCTCACTAATTAAAAGATAATGCCTGAAAATAAAAGGTGCCGGGCACAGTAAAGTGCAGTCATTCATATGAAAGTATTCGATGGATACGAACAAAATTATCTGATATAAAATTGAAATTCTTATATTAAAGATTTTTATTAAACTTAATAATTTCAAAACTAATATCAAATAGTAGTTTGCATGATTGATACCAAAGATGTTGGTTTTGAAAATCGTAATTTTTTAATGACAAAAACAGAAAATATCACATTAAAAATGTGTATGTTGCGCAACACTCCATAATAAATGGTTTGTTTTTTACTCTATGATCACTTTACTAAGATGGTACGAGAGGGATAATTTAACCAATGTACTAATTTAAAATATATTTCTTTATATTTTATAAACGCTTTTAACAGTTCTTTATTTAGAAAATATTGCTTATTTTTTATTGAAAAAAACATTTATAGCTGTGATATGTTTAATTACATAATATAAAGCTATGCATTTTTTAATATTACTTGAGAAATTTTATTTCAGTTTGAGCGATATTTTCATAGTAAAAAGATTAAAACTAATCCTTTACATTAGCTTGTTAATATTGAGAATTTCCAATTTAATAGGAAAATTTATTCCATACGTTTACAAAAGTAGAGACATACTTATTACCAATTTCAGGAATAGGAACTCACATAATCTTCTGTTTAAGCGCCTTTAATAAGGGAAATTGGTTCAGATTATTACAGTTTAATTGCTGAAGCTTATTCAACACTAACTGTGGGATATATGACGAATTTACCGGATTTAACAAGTTTGTTTGAGACATTAAAATGATTTCTAATTCATGGGCGATCTTTGAAATGGATAACTCTCAGCAAAGTTCCAATCCTAAGCCAAAGCTATTGTTTCAATAGTTAATCACTCACAATTTAAAGTTAAGTTTTGATGAGTTTTAATTGATATTTTTCGTGAATAACGACCTATCATGTGAGAATTTTGTTTAACTAATCAGCATGAGAGAGAGCACTTTTCCTATCTAGTTAAATTATGTTAAGTTTATTTATATATAGATTCAAATGATAATATAATATTAAAAATAATTATAATAATGACAAAAACGTTTATAATTACTATTTTATATTATAGTGAAACAAACTATGATTGTAAATACAAGTATAAATCTTAAATCATTTTAATATTTTCTTGATATTCTTTTAGATTTTATAACAAACACTATGCTTATATAAATTATTTCCTGGGAATATAAAACTTATTCTTAATTAACAAAACATGATTATTATTGCTTTAATAAAACAGAAAAATATTTTAAATTTTAAACTGATAGAACACATGCAATTTCAATTAACTCTACTTAGCCCACTACTATGCATATGAATAAAAAATTATAAATAAAATTATTTAATTGTAACATAGAAAATGCACATTTTTGTAGAGTAAATTTAAGAACAAAGCTTAACACACGTTTAATTAACTTAATGTAACCTTACAGTTTAGCACTATAAAATTTAATTTTATTTGGTACAGTAAAACTTTATTTTTTTACACAAATAAAGAGATAGATAAAAAATAATACGTGTTTAAGTAACTAAGTAAAACCCAAATCTGATCAACAAAGAAACATATGACATAATTAATTGATTTTGTAATAATAATTTGTTGGAATGCATTCTAGATCGGAATGTATTAGAACTTGATGTGAACCGAATGTGAATATATCATATATCAAATATTTATTTAAATTGATCTATTTAAATAAGCACACAAATATTTTTATTTTAAATTATATTTCAGCTTAAAAAAAAATTAAAAATATTATGTCATTACAAACATTGCTCAGTCTTTTGAATTCTACTACTGGCCATTAAAACTGCTACACCAAGAAGGCGACATGCAACAGACGTGAAATTTATACGAAAGGAAGAAGGTGCTGTGATATGCAAATGATTAGCTTTTCAGCGCATTCAGACAAAGCAGGCGCCAGTAGCGACACCTACATTGTGTTTAAATGAGGAAGTTGTTCAGCCGGTTCCTCATACATAAATTGCATTTGAACGTTGTAGCCTGGTGAAAAGTTGTGTGATGCCTCGTGTAAGAAGGAGAAATGCGTACCAGCACGTTTCTGACTTTGATAAAAGTCAAATTGTAGCGTACCGGGATTGCGGTTTATCTTATCGCAGTATTGCTGCTCGCGTAGGTCGAGATCCAATGACTGTTGGCAGAATATGGAATCGATGGGTTCAGGACGGTAATACGGAACGCCATGTCGGATCTCAACGGTCACCTATCCCTAGCAGCCGAGAAGACAGGCATATTATCCGCATGGCCGTAATGGATCGTGCAACCACGTCACGAGCCGTGAGTCAACAAACGGGGTCGATTGGAAGACAACAAGTGTCTGCACGAACAGTTCGACGACGTTTGCCACAGCATGGACTCTCAGCTCAGAGACCATGGCTGCGGCTTCCCTTGACGCTACGTCATAGACAAGAGGGCCTTCAATGGTGTGATCAACGATGAACCTGGACGCACGAATGGCGAGACGTCATCTTTTCAGATGAATCCAGGTTCTGTGTACAGCATCATGATGGTCGCGTCCGTGTTTGGCGGCATCGTGGTGAACGCACACTGGCAGCGTGCATTCGTCATCGTCATACTGGCCCATCACCTGGCGAGATGGCATGGGGTGCCATTGGATACACGTCTCGGTCACCTCTTGTTCGCATTGACGGTGCTTTGAACAGTGCACGTTACATTTCTGGTGTGTTACGACCCGTGGCTCTACCCTTTATTCGAGCCCTGCGAAACCCTACGTTTCAGCAGGATAATGCCCGACCGCATGTTGCCGCCGGTATTGTACGGACCTTCCTTGATACGGAACATGTTCGGCTGTTGCCCTGGCCAGCACGTTCTCCAAATCTTTCACCAATAGATAACGTCTGGTCAATGGTTGCCGAGCGACTGGCTCGTCACCAAACGCCAGTCACTACGGCTGATGAACTGTGGCATCGTGTTGAAGCTGCATGGGCATCTGTACCTGTACATGCAATCCAATCTCTAGGTGTAATATAGGTGAATTTATAAGAAAAATCATTTAGTTTTTTAAGAAACATTAATTATGAAAAATTGATCGAATATTATTATTAATTCAGTAAAATATGAGAGTTATGTATCTATTGATTTATATTGTAAGAAACATCTCCTTACCGAAAAGCCTTAAATTATTACATGAATATTATATAAATAATTGACTTGAAACAAATGGTTCACAGTATACACATTTTATTTAATGTTCAATTATAAGAGAAGACTTAAATGAATATTTACCTCAGAGATATGTAAGAGTTCAATACAATAAATTTTTAATGAAGAAATAGCCACCTACCCTGTCTAATTGTCAGCGTGCCTGACTGCGGATAAGAAGATCCTGGGCTCGATTTCCGGTACGCGCATGATTGTACTTTCTCCTTCTCTCCCTTCTGTCCTTTCCTTGTATGAATGAAGTATGAATGTTTGCCTACCCGATAAACGGGTACCAATGGCATGTGTGTACTGAGGAAGTAGGACTCCACAGCAAATTATGGTTCAGTGGAGCATCGCACCCCATATTGCCAGCCTGGCTAGCACTCGACAGAAAAAAAGTAATAATATATTTAATTATTCTTTAAAATGTAACACACACACAATTTTTGCTTCAAAAATAAACAAAAGTTATAATATCGTATTTAAATGGTAAAAATTTCATTAATAATAAAGATATCTCCAACACTCACTTTGGTTTCCTGTTAATGAGAAATTCTTGACCACCACATACTCTCTCGATTTTAGCACTGAGTTAAAAATATCCATTTTAATTTTCTAAATTGTTTTAGATATGAAACAAGTCTTTTTTGTTAATGGAATTGCTAAAATAATTTTCATGAAATAAAAATTAACTTCTTTTAACTTAATTTGAGAAACAGAACTCATTAAATATAAAATTTCGTACCACATACTCTCCGTATTAAAATGATCGTAAAAAAACATCTTTGAATCTAAATATACATTTCATAGGCATTTGTCTGCACATTTTTTTCACATTCATTAGTCAATAAAATTCTAAAACTAAAATATAAATTGACTTTTAGCTACTTCTAATAGATTTAAGTAATTTTCGTATGATAAGACTAGACGAATAACATGCATTTACTTTAATTTCTGCATTCATTTAATGGAAAATTAAAAATGTTTATGCACATAACAATGCATGCTTGTTTCCATTGTTGACACATTAATACTATAATATAATATTTCTTCCTGTTTTCGTAAAACTTTATGGAAGTTTCAAATACAAATTCTCGATTTCTTTGTTAAGTATCCAGAAGAAAGTAATTATTTAAACTTGCACCTAAGACTATAACATGGGAACTCATTTTCAGAGCCAAGGTATATAAATCAAGGAACTGATACGTCTCTTCACAAAACCTTTCATCGAAGCATTTGTGAAAGTGTGTCAGAATCGTTTTATCGCTCCCTAGAGAATGGCTTCAGTCTATTGTATAGAACATCTCAGAATAACTGAGGGCGTAACACGAAAGAATAATAACCGGATGATGGAAACAGCTTTTCCTCATGACTATTTTTTGTAATTTGCACTCCTCCACTATTTCAGTTCCTAAGTTCGTCCCTTAGGATATTCTTAAAGCGGCCATAAAATGTGGTATGTTTGCTTTGATATTCAAAGTAGCTCTTTATTAGAACAGAATTTTTTTGTCGTCGAATTTTTCTTGTATGCATTCTACTTATAAAAATTGAGCTGCAAGTATTTTGAAATATGTTGAGCAATTGGTTATATTGTTCAAGCTATAAAATACAATATCAGTAATCAAATCATGATTATTAGTATTCCATTTATTTATTTTATTATGATTAAATTTTAGCTAACTATAAATTTTTAAATAACGATAAGTTTTGCGAAAGGATTCTGACAAACATGAGAAAAATCTTAAAACATTTATCAATTAGAATTTTCATTTTATTGGAAACATATTTACTGTACATAAATATAAATAAAAATAATATAAATTAACTAAAGTATGAATTTTGAAGTATACTTACACACACACACACACACATATATATATATATATATATATATATATATATATATATATATATATATCAGTACATTAAGCATCAGTTATTGAAAGTTTTGAATTTTTTAATAATTTTTGAGACTCACTTATTTTTTAAAACTGATAGAAAACAGGAATAAATTTTGATCTAATCTAATGTCTCAATATGCACATTTACTGAAAACTATACTCATGTAAATTGTTTTATCAGACTTCTTTTTTGATTACGGAAAAGAAATTATAAATAAAATAAACTGAAATTAATTTATTTCAATAATAAGGAATGCACAAGATTAATATCACTAACGACATTTATTGACTATGTTCTAAAATCATTAATCGCAGATACATATATATATTATACCAGTCAAAACTTTTAAACAGGCTAACGTATTTTCGTAAAAGTTGTTGAAAGGAATCTATAAATTTACTGGTTACCAAAAAAATAAAATTTACCAAAATAGCGATAACTCTCCCATAAATGAGCCAATCTCAATGAAATTTGAATATTTTGGTAAGTAAAAAGAACTGAACAATATGACATTATGAGAAATACTGGTGCTGCTATCGGAATACCTCATTTGCGATGGTCATAAAAATAGATGTCTCAAAGCAGGGTGGTAATTGTCGTTGCGTGTGTGATATTAGAAATCTGGTACAGCAAATTATAACAATGACCTCCAGGCATCATTTGACAAAAAAAATTTCGATGGTGATTGGGACATATATAGATAATAGATATATATTATAGCTATTGGGAGATTAGAGACATTACAAAGTCAGATAGAGATGGTTATGTGAGTCTGTCTGTGATTCATAAAATTTGGCAACAATTTCTAACCATGGATTCAGTATCCAGAATGTTCAATTAAAGACAGCCACGGGATACTCTGAGTCCCTATGGCCAATATTTGTCATCATACTCACGAAGGAATAGAACCACAACTTTGGATGAACTCAGATACTCCCTCGCTGCAAGCTCCGTAAGGTTTGTATCCAGATCAACAATGCGTCGAGGACTTTACGAACGTGGCCTATATGCAAGGCAACCAGCCATTTGCTTCCCGCTCACGCCATGCCATAAGCGGCAACGTTTGCAATGAGCATGTCAACAGGACACTTTACGCTTGATCAATGGAGGGCTCTATACGTCAAGGTATGGACTCAAAAGCGATAGTAACCACATTTTCATATGGAGAGAACGTGGAACTCGTTTGCTTCCATCAAGCATCCGAGGAAGAAATGTATACGAATCAGACAACGTACTTAGGGTGATATATCTTTAGGTGGATGTACAGATTTCCATGCCCTTTCCCGTGGAAATACTAACACTTATAGAAATAAATCATGGATGCTTATATGTGATGTTGTGCCAGGGCAATATGTGATGTTTTCGTACTACAGGATGATAATGCGAAACCACTCAGGGCTCACATTTTGGATGCTTATCTTGAGAAGGAAACAATTGAGCGCGTGCTACGTTTAGCTAGATCATCGGATCATCTTGGTCGGCATATAGATGCTCTTAATTTTCCTCCTAGGAACCTAATCATGCTCTGAACTTCTTTGGAAGAGCAATGTGGTTCGCACTTCTTACTCAATTAATATACCGCAAAATTGAGAGTATCACACTTCGCTACATATGATGTATTTCTTCTCGTAGAGATCATACCCCAATTTAAAGTTCCTTTTCTTATAAAAAAAACTTACATCTCCTATTTGTTCATTATATATATATAGTAATTTTTCAACACCGTAATTGTCTGGTGATTTCTTTTTTATGCTATTTTGTACATTCCTATGTGTTCCATAATGAGTACAAGTTTCATTAAATTCTACGGACAACTTTTTGCGTTATCGTCATTTTAGTCATTTTGCCTTACTTTATGACAGAAAGTGTACGAATGTCTGCTGGAATTTTGTCCAGGTTTTCATAAAAACGGCTGTAATTAATGATGTAAAACTTATATCAGGATGGTTCCTGATGTATGTTTGTATACCAGGATTTTGAAATAAAGATACTATGTTTTCAAAAATTTTGATTATGGTGTTTTTAAATAATTTAAAAACACAATTGTGAAGCTTATTTGAATTCTGTAAAATTGCCTATAGCACGGTGAAGTTATTTAAGTTGAAGGTCTGAAAATCTTTTCTCTCCAAGAATAAAGCATGTGGTTCTTTTTCCCTTCTTTTAAAACTGACATTCATGTGTAACTGTGGTGAGTATTGAAAAAATATTTGCAGTATACCAGATCCTTCCTTCTTTCTACAATCCACCAGTCTAATTTTTCTTAAGAATATAATTATATTCATAATTTTTTTTCCAGCTTTTGAAAGAGTATCGTTTTACCCATAACAACATGTGTTTGCACAATACAACAGTGGTAAGAAAAATAAATTCCCATTTTCCAATATTTAATGACATTGTAATTAAAAGGAGATTTCATGAGTATCGTTTTCTGTAACTGTTAGTTAAATTATGCTTTTATGTCTACATACACTTTTGTATTAAACTTTCTCTGTAGAACTTTTACATTTTCACATTTAAGCTGAAATTTCAATCAAGTGACTTTTGTAATTTTTTGTGACATTTTTGCTTATTTCGCGGTATGCCATAGAGAAAAAAGGAATAATATTATTTCTGTTTTTATTTTCATTGCCTTAATTTAATATTTGAAAGTTCATAACTAAATTTGAATGATTAAAACTTTTGTAATATATATTTTTATATTTTTTAAACTGCAAGATTTCATGTTTTCACATTCATACTTTTGTGTTTCGACTTTTAAAATTCTTTTAGTTTTCTTTCATTTCAGTATGAAGTATGCAAAAAATATCTAACGTCTATTCTGATTATGATTTATTTTTATTAACTTAATATTTGTCTTTTAGTCTATACTGGTGGGGGATTTTTGAATTCAAATTATACTTCTTTTGATGGTAAATTCTAAATTAAAGAAGTATGCAATAAATCAGGTGTCAACTGTAAAATCATTGAACTAGGTAAAAGCTAATAAAAAGGAACGCAGTGAAATGGGTTCATTCAGTTAGTAAAAAGTACATGCTTACCATAATTATTAAATCCGCAATTTTTTTTATATGAACCACCTAAATAATATTTAAGAGGAGACGTTGATATCCATGAAGTAAAAAACAACATAATTTATTGCTTTACAATGTTAAATCTTTACATCTCTATTTGAATACATAAGTTTTTTCCCTGTAATCCATAATTTTCAAAAACAATTCAGTTGAATATGAAAATTTTATTAATTCCAATCACTATTGCAATAAGAAAAGAAATTATTATGTTCTTTATCAATCTCAGTGAATATAAGTGCAATTGTTTTGCTACTGATATTTTTATATTTGGGGCAGCACTTTTTATCCATATAATCATTAAATAAGTAATATTTCGAAAAAGAACACAAAAATATTTAAAAATTTGAATTTTAATATCATTGTAAAATTAACATGGTGTTTATTCGGGATTTCAGCTTATTAGATATGTGAAACAACATAAATTTGTAGATGGTATAGTCTTTCAACAGGTCTACGGAAATTTTGAGTTAAAGTATCATATTTTATCAAAAACAATAAAAATGAGATTACAATTATTAGACATTGTTTAATCATCTTGATTTCATATAAAATCAACATAAAATTATAAATCAAATAGCTATAGCATAAATAGTTTTAAACTATATGTTCAGATATTATATTAGGTGTGGTAAGAAGCTGTAAAGGAAGTTTTTTGTGACGTCTATTAGGATATGCTATACAAACCAAAAACCATATTTGTGATATGATAAGAATCAGTTCAGAGTAATCAAGCATGTGAAAAAATTGGGAGAAAAGTAAAAGGAAATTGAAATTTCAAAGATTTATCGTGCGGCATGACACGAATTTCACCAAGCAAAAAGTACTTCACAAGTAACTTAATCTATTTCTTTCATGAAGCAGATATTATGCCGAAAAACAAATGTAAGATTTAGTAGAAAGTTTTAAACATGGTAATTTTCATGTCGAAATCGAGAATGTAGCGGTTCTTAACTGATTGACGATTTGAAAACATTGCTCATTTAAAATGCATCTGAAATCCAAAACAAAGTTGCCAAATAATTAGAGTTGTCACTAAAATCCATAACATTATCAAATAAACTAGCCAATCACATGCAAGGAGAAGAATTCAGAAGTCAGAAAAATGAATATTGCATACTCTAATTAACCAGAAGAACAAGGATAAATGTATATTGGAGAGTATGATTCTGGTAATTAGACAACGTTGTAAATGCATCTTATAAGGAATGATGAGATGTCTTGTACACAATATCAAAACAAAATAAGATGTTTTGTAGCACAATAAATTCAAATAAACATCAGATTAATCTTGTTGTTACAATAACAATGCCAGAACAAGTCAATCAATGAAAAAAAAAAAAGAAAAATATTTTCGCCTGAATATTTGATAGGATATTTTGGGAGTGCTCTTCAATAAACTGCTAAAATCAAGTGTAAATGTGACAGCTGAGTACAATGAACAACAGCTACTTTGACTGAGATTCGAAAATGCCATATTACCGACAAAGTGTTATTCCCTATGAAATTGCTTCATGCCAATGCATGGCTTCTTAATCAGAAACAAATCGAGGACATATTATAAATGCTTAGTTAAGAAATTTTGCAACAAGTGTAGTTTCAATATGGTTCCTTCGAACTGACATTTGTTTTAGCTGAGGTACAGTGTCTAGTCTTTTGTATGTTTCTGGATATACATTCATACACAGTGACGTAGGTGAGCCCCGGACTGTATCTTAAGGTTAATGTGTCTGGAAAATTCATCCATCACTAAGCGAGTGAATAGATATGTTGAAATATCGCTTAAAAGAAAAAAAAGAGAAATTACCTTATAAATACAATTACTACAAAAAGAAATTTTATAATTTCCATGTGAAATAAGTAATTGTATTTAAAGTAAATTAATTTTTTTTTTCGAAATCAAAGAAATGATTAAAGTGATCCTTAAGCTTTAAGATCTAAAGTAGAAAATACAATATTGTATTTTTATAATTTTAGATAGTTTAATGTAGTAAAATTTTCTTTTTCATGTATAATATCATGCACTATTCATTAGCATTATATTCCTATTATATATTTTGATCTTGAGAAAAATTTGAATATATTGAAAAGAACGCATGAATTTGAGGACCTATTATTATAGAAGAAGATAAGTTTCAGATTAAAAATTAATCGTTTCCCACAAAACTGAATCCACGTTGATATTCATTAATAAAACTTTTCTTGGAGGCATAGTCACGAAATGCGTCAATTTATATGATTAACTTTTAAGTATATCCTTTTGCTATCCCCTTTCATTATCATGTGGGATTTCCTCTTTTGTCCTTGTTTGAAGGGATAGCTTGTCCCCTTGGCCAAAGAAATTTGGTGTGGTCGCGGAAGTCTCACCTTAATGAGTCTGTCTGAACACTATCTTCAGGATAGAGGGTGTGGTAATATTATGCAATTCATTTTTAAGGACTGATTTATTCATTACAAATTTTCTTACCATGATGGCTTAGAATCCTGGTTTCTAAAACTGTAGGGCAGTAATTCTTAGAGTTTTTCATTTTCATTGAGATTTTGTCTGATTGCAAAGGCAAAATCTCAAAAAAT
Organism: Latrodectus geometricus; assembly: GCA_026290005.1. Classification (NCBI taxonomy): domain Eukaryota; kingdom Metazoa; phylum Arthropoda; class Arachnida; order Araneae; family Theridiidae; genus Latrodectus; species Latrodectus geometricus. The sequence continues at coordinate 3,025,530 of JAPDSC010093491.1, read as the reverse complement.
GGGATAGAAATGATGAATTACTTCTATTTTCGCATATAAGTGACAGTAAGGAATATATATATAAGTGAAAGTAAGGAATGTAAGATGTTTCATGAATTTATGATTACAGTTCTAATGTATTTTATTTTAAACAGTCTTCTTCCGTTTTTAAGTCTTATTGAATTTAAGATGAGTTTAGAAAAAGGTATATTTTGATATGTAAAGACTGTTTTTATGCGGTACACTTAAATGAATGAAATTGATATTTTTTTTCGTTTTTACCTCGTTTAAAGGATGAGGATCACTTTAAGCTACAGCTATAGAAAAATTTCATGGATTTCACGACTATCATGAGATTTTAATTTTCTAACAAATTAAAAACTTACAGAAAAATTATTATCAAACTTTTTTTTATAATTAATAGAACTTCAGAACATCCCGAACTTAAGAATAATTTTCTATTTCAGTAAAAAAATAAAACTGCATCAATGTAATATATAGTGGTTACGAAGCATTATTTCTGAAAGAACTTATTAGTTACTGTAGATTTTTTGTTGTATATGATTAAAAACTTGAAAAAATCATTAGTCAACAATTTGTTACGATGCATGTTAAAAGTATCAAATAATCTTTTATTATTTAAAATATCTTTTTTTTGATTCCATAAGAATTTTATCTTAAGTACTCAACCAGTAATACATCTTTTGTCATATGAGAAATTAAAAGCTACTAAATTTTTCCATGAAAAAATCAATACAATATGATTAATTTATTGTATATAGACACATACACACACAATTTTACTAAGCAAATTTATTATTTTCAATCTACATAATAATGTAAGCCCTAGAAAATAGTTCACAAATATTAAAGTATAGGCACACTTTTTATTTTTACTACTATATTTCTCTCACTGAAATAAGTTAGGTGAATTTCCTAACTTATTTCAGTCAAAATGCACAATAGGTCTTATATTAATTTTCCTTTAACATGTTTAGTTTAAACAGAATGCCCATAATTTCTGCTGTTTTGATATTTACACCAACATATATTTTTTCTTTTAAAGTTATGGAATAAAAAAAATTTTATTTATTTTTACGTAACTGTTTACAACTGCGATTATTTTATAACAAGAAAAATAAAGCTTTGTTTTAAAATAAAAAAGCTTTATTTTTAAAGCTTTTTTATTTAAAAACAAAGCTTTATTTTTAAAGCTTTGTACTTGAATACTCTAAACACAAAGCTTAAAATAAAGCTTTGTGTTTGGAGAATTCAAGTTTTTAAACAAGTTTTAAAAATAGGAAACTATATTAAATTTAAAGCAAAATCTTTAAAAAATGAAGTAAATTTATTTCATTTAAGATAAATTTTCCTTTTAACTATTGAGATTTTAAAAATAGAAAATTAAGATTTTTTTAAAAATTTATTTAAATTTGATTAATAATTCGTTAATCTTTAATGTTTTATAAATTTTACTTAGTTTATTGGAAATATTTTAAGTAATATACTTAAAATAAATTGATAATAAACTTGAATTGATCTAATAAGAGTTCCTGTATTCAGTTAAAGCAAGATTTTACAATATATCAAGATAATAAACACACAAGTTACGATATATATATTTTCAAATCCGGAATAGAATTTAATTCATCTTCTCGTCGATATCTTCTCTTCAAATATCATTGAATTCAACAAATATTCGAAAAATTTCAGAAGAACTTTTTGACAACTAGAATAATTTAAATTTACATTGAAGCAGGAAACAAGTGACAAACACAATGGATTATAAAATAAATTCTTTCCAACTTCAAAATTCACTTGGGAATTTCTATAGGAGAAGCTTTTGAAATGGAAATATTTTACAGAATAGTTTTCCAAAATTTATTTTTGTATTAAATTTATCAGTCTCTTTACTGAGCAACCATTATGTGTGTGATCGTAAAGCTTATAATATATTTTTCCAAGAAAGAACTTTTATTACGTCCAAACTAAGTCAAGAAGAAAAAATTTCTTTGACGAGAGTTGCGTGATTCGTAGACTAGGCTTCATCTCTTAGGTGCTGAGATTCGCAATGATTCCTTCTTGTGAGGAAGAGATATATGGAGGTATTCCTTCAGAAGAAATAGGCGTCTTTGCGTGTGAACTGGAATGTCAATCCAGTGCTCAGGTAGTTGGTGTCAAACATTATGTACAGCATAAAGCTGTGTTTTCATATCTCTTATTTTATTTTTATAGTTCAATAAACCTAAAGGATGCGTGCTCACTGACAATTTGGATCTTAGCCATGAAAATCGATTAAGATTAATAAAATATTTTGTGCTTTTACATTTCAATAGACTGAACCAAGAAATAAATTTAAGTGAGAAATATGAGTCTTAAAAGCTTATCAAAAAGACCTCATTATTTGTATCATGATCATTTTATTGTATCTTAAGCAAATATACATTCATTTTTAAAACACTTTTCAGACATGATCCTTTTTAAGGACAAAATATATATGTTTAATGTCAATTCATATAAACAGGGTTAACAATTATTATCTCTATGAGTTTTATAAAGTTTTCATTGAAAATAATGAAAAGTATAAATAATGAAAATAATGAAAAGTAAGTTAATAACTAATATTATAATATTCATAGTTAATTTGAATGAGTTCTATTTAGAATTTTTACATATATTCAAGTAATATTCTGTTTCTTTTCATATAAAGTTTCTATTATTTCATTTCAGACTTAAGGAATTATTCACGAATCATAATGCTAATAGTAGGGAACAGCTCGCATATAAATGAAATTATTTCTAGCACAGAAATTTCAGTAGTTAAAATCGAAAGATTTATCGAAATTATGCTCCTTAATGAAAACTGCTGGACACCGTAAATGCAACACCCTGAAAAAAGCATGCAAATAACATTAAATTCCCAACATGCATTAGAGGAGGTGAGATATACAAATGATTAGAATTTTAGGGCACATCATGCGCGCCTGTGGCTCCACTTCAAAGTGCTATTTAAGGCTTGCAGATATCGATGATTTCTAGTTTGGCAATCGTGTTTTCCTTGTGGTTTTTTTAAAAAAAATCAATTATGCCTCGTAGAAAACAGTGATCATTTTTTGATCAAGTATCCGAGTTCGAGAAAGGAAGGATAATGACCTACCAAGATTGTGGATTATTTTTCACTAAAATCAGTAGTTGTTTTGGACGAAGCTAAAACTCTGTAATGTGGATATGTGATCATTGGATGCAAGAGGTAAGATGGACCAACGTGTTCGATCGCATCTACCTCATTGTACCTCTTCAAGTGATGAAAGGCAAATTGTGAGCATGGCAGTGACAGATCGCTCAGCCACTTCACAAACCATGGCGCAGCACATTCAGTCTCTAACGCATCATCCAGTGTTTGCGCCCACCATTCGACGCCGTTTTCAGCAGAGTTGTCGGTCCGAAAGACGACGATTACTTAGTCAACCCTTGACGCAGAGCCACAGACGTCTCTGCCACCAATAATGCAACAAAAATAGGCATGGGTAGCAAAATCGGATGAAAATGTCTTAACTTATGAGTCACGCTTCTGTCTGCAACACCACATTGGTCGCATTGGAGTCTGGAGACACTGTGGAGAGAGGGTGCTGAACAGCTGCATCATGCATCGCCACACTGGTGATGTAGATCAAGATCAAGGATGAGCAACACGCGACTGTTAAACATGTTTATGCGCAAGCATTTCTTAAATTGAATTTATTGGATTGTCTGGAAATTTCGTGCCGATTTTCGGTAGGTAGAGCGAGAGACCAGACTGAATATATCACGTGTGTACATATTATAAATGAGATAACTTCAGCCATATTTAAAAAAAGTCAAGTTTAAAAAAAGTTACAATTTGTTAATTTTTATCAGTTTTGTACGCCTTAGAATATGGTGGTAAATAAAGTGCATTATAGGCATTTAATGCTTTTCTTTTTCTGAAAGAGCAAAATTGCCACACAAGTGGCAAATAAGATATGCGTTGTTTATGTTGAGGATGCTGGATGATGGATTTCACTTAATGGGAATGGGAAAAGTTTCAACCCTTTGGTTGAGATCAAAGCCTATTTGGACGAATTTTTTGCTGAGAAATCTGAGAGGTTCTGGAAGTACGGAATTCTCAAGATGCACGAAAGATGGAGAAATATTGTGGAGCAGAATGGTACCTATATAATTTAATAAATGTATATCAATATTCAAATGAGCTGTATTTTAATTACCCTAAAATACCGGCATGAACTTTCCGGACAACCCAATATTTTACCGACTTTCTCCCATCAATATACTGTTATAAAATTAATTATAATAAAATGGTAGTACATACTAAAGCGAAACACATTTTTGTAACTAGTTATTCACCTGTCGGTGACTTGTTCAAACTTGCAATACTGTGGTTGTTTGTGTTTTCTTCGGTCATACAATCAATCAGACTGGTAAGCTGTTAATTAGCAATTCTTGTGTTTCTTGAAAAGCATGAGTGCAATATTTCAGTCAAAAAAGTAATATTAGATTTTTTTTATTAAAAATTAAGTTTTCCTACAAATCTTTTTAAATTTCAAATTTTTAATCCATAATGGCATGTCCGAAAAGCAAACAAGAAAAACGGAAGTTTGGGGTTGAGCACAGGAATTTCCAAGAAAAGTGGAAACTTGATTATTTTTTTACTTTCGTCAAAGATAAAGTTGTATGCTTAATATGCTCGGAGACTGTGTCGACATTAAAAGAATATAACATAAAAAAGCATTACGATACAAAGCATGAACAATAATATAAAAACTTAACAAGACATCTCCAGATAGATTAGTTTAATCAAGTAGAGAAAAAGTTGGAACAGCAATAGGCTATTTTTAAAAATCAAGCTATTTTATCAAATACAGCAGTAAAGGCTAGTTTTGTAGTAAGTCAAATACTGGCAAAAAAAAATTGAAGCTTTATATGGATGGAGAGATGATAAGAGAATGTCTTACTGCTGTTACAGAAATAGCATTTACTGATAAAATAAATATTGTTTCAAACATTAGTTTATCAAGATTCACCATTTCAAGGAGAATTGAAGACTTGTCAGAGAACGCATTGTAAAATTCGAGTACTGTTCTTTGGCACTTGATAAGAGTTGCAATATTAGTGATACAGTACAACTGGCTATATTTTTATGTGGTATTGACATTAAATTTATATTACCGAAGAATTATGTTCCCTGATTCCAATGCAAAGAACTGCAACGGGCAAAAATCTGTACGATGAACTAAAGTCTGTGTTGGAAAATTTTTCAATTTTATTAGAAAAAATTATTAGTATATCGACAGATGGAGCACGGGCAATGTCAAGCATGGAGGTAGGAATATCAAAAAGGCTATTTCAAGGCATTAAGAAAGTCACGGGAAGGAAAGTATTCGTTAACCATTGCATAATTCACCAGGAAAATCAGAGTGCAAAAAGATTAAGTTTTCCACATGTCACAGTACTAATGATTAAACTAATCACTTTTATAAAGTTACGAGTGTTAAACCACCGTGCATTTTAAGAATTCCAGAAAGAATTAGAAATTGAATATGGCGTTGTAGTTCTTAATACCGAAGTACGTTGGCTTAGTAGATGTTCAATGTTAAAAAGAGTATAAACAACATAAAAAACGAAATACAATTGTTCTTCGGAATGAAGGGATATGCCTTTCCTCATTTTGGTAAAAAAGAATGGATGTGCTATTTTGGTTTTCTTATCGACATGATTCAGCATCTCAGTGATCTTAATTCAAGGCAAAGGACAGTTTATTCACAATTTGCATGATAAAATTTTCAGTGCTTTGAGCGCAAATTAAAATTGAGGAAACAGCAACTTTTGCAGAATAATGTATCTCCCTTTTTACATTTAGAAAAAGAAAACGTTACTATTTCTCAAAAATACGCACAAAATATAGACATTTTAATCAACAAATTTGAATTACGATTCCAAATATTCAAAGATGAGAAGACAGTGGTTTTCATGAAAATATTTTCCTCGCCATTTAATATTGATGTGGATAAAGTTCCCGAAGACTTTCAAATGGAAGTACATGACATGAAGAGCAATACCAATTAAAAAAATATATTCTCCAAACATCGAATATTTTTGTGAATCTTATGCGAGCCCTGAGAAATATCCACTTTTGACGAAGAATACAAGGCAAATGATGTCTCTGTTTGGAAGTATGTGTGTTTGCGAACAATTATTTTCAATCATGAAATTAATAAAAAACTGACTGAACTGACAAAAACTAGACTGAGTGATGCACTATTAGAAAGCTGCGTACGTGTAGTTACCGCATCAATTCCGGCTGATCAGCTTCCATAAAAAAAAAACCATGCCAAATTTCTCATTAAAAATTTCAAGCAAATTTGTTTTTCTGTTCTTTTCATGTTTGTTTTTATTTTGCATTAAAATTTGTTTATGAAATCTTTACTTTTTTTTAAAACATTATATTTTTTTATATTCATGTGTTTATTATAAATAAAGTTTTGTAATTTATTAATAAGTATTACTTACAATAATTTACAAAATTGAACTTGAAATAAGTGTGGCTCACCAAAACATTTTAAAACTTAAATTGGTCTGTTGATTAAAAAGGTTGATCACCCCTGATCTAGATGGTAGCAGTGACACTAAAATATAGTACACTTAAAGTCTCTCTCCAGATAATAGTTATCATATTTCCATGTTTCATCATGAGCTTCGGTTACCTTAAAGTTTGCAGTTGTAGTTAAGAACATCTAATGTTACATTACTTCAATTAAGAAAACCAATTTTATCTCTCTCTCTCTGACTATTCTTAAAGATGTGGTTTTTTTTTCTAAACTATCTTAATTACTCTTATTGGAGATTTTCAAATAATTTATCAATACTAAGTTCAGAACATGCATCTCTTTCGAATATTGATATTTTGTTAAAATATAAACTTCTATTTTCTTAATTTTTTGAAGCAACAAATTTGCATAGTTTGTTTGCTATTTTTCGAAACCAAAGTTTTGCAGCTGTATTCCTATTCTTTTTCTGGGAATATGAAGGTACCTACTCTTAGTATAGCAGATATAGTATTTTTAGAATAAAATTAAATATATCAGTCTAAGATAGATTGAAACTTATTAGAAACTTGTTTTACTGAACAATACACTTTTAATGGTAATCGCAATTAGAATAATACCCAACTAATTTAAAATATCAAAATGAATTAAAATATAATAATTTTAAAATTCCTAAAGGTCTCGTAAAATGAAGGGGTACTAAATTAAAATTTAGTTTTGTAAAATTAACTTACAGTATCTTAGAAAAATTTATTAACAAATTTTCGTTGTTAAAAGAAAAATGTCTTTTATTTTGATATATAAATGTTACTTTAAAACTAAATTCTTCGATGAAATCTTTAAAATGAGTGATGCTTGCAGAGGATAAATAGTAATTTAAAGAAAAGCCGGAAATAATTCAAGAATTTAAATTATTTAACCTATAAGATAATACCTTTATCATAAGTATGAGATTAAATTATTTTTTGTAAAGAAAATATGCTTATGAAAATTTTTGTTAACTGATGTAACTTTAGAGTATAATATAATTTAAATAAATGGCGTTTCACACCAAATAACTCTAAGTATTCTGAAAAACTAGAAAATTACTCTTCTCCTGTCTCTCAATATATCTTCCCATATTTTACAGATAACAAGGTCTCCAGTTTCACTATGTATTGTGTCTATTTATTTTATAAACTGCATTTTAAAAGGAAATTCCTTTTTCAAACATAAAACCATTTTAATATTCAGTAATATAGACCTAAGAGTTGCTTAATATTTGAGATGTGTATTTCAATCTTAAACAAGCGACAATTTTTAAAGTTTTATATTTCAATCAAAATTTTAATTCGAAAAACATGTGACATCCTTTTTTGAAAGATAATTGATAATTTTTATTTGGAAAGAAATTGTTTAATTTTAAAATGTGCATTTTGGAAATTGCATAAAGTTCTCTAAAGAGAAAGGCTTTCTAAGAAAAAGAGTTTTTGTTCCTAAATCTATATCGCAATAAATAAAAAACTCATTAATGTATATACTCTTCACCTATCATCGGTTTATTTATAACATCGATTGAAACTCATATTTTGACCTGGTATATGAACTCAAACGCATCTATGAGAAAATTCAAAATGCTCAAATTTGTTCTAGGATATAATAAACAATTACTAACTTAACTATTTCTATGTATATACATCATACTTCCATACTTAAAATTTACAGTGATTTTTTTTAAACAGTTTTTTCAGAATAAAAAATTCTGAAAAAATAATATGTATCGATCTATATTTTCTATGTTTTTTATCAGTATTTAATAAAATGATATTTATAAAATTCTGATCAAAAATATATTTATTTTCCCAAATTCTAATGTCAAAACGAAAAAAAAAATTCAGTTAAATTATTATAATTTAAAATGGTTTTTTTAAACTTATTTTCCTTTTTTATTTTAAAACTTAATATATTTTGCTGCATGATACAAATTACAAAATTTAAGAATATAAATAATAATATTCTTTTATTTTTTATGTCTTTAAAAATATTTTTCGAGTTCAGTTACTAATCTCTGATTAATTAATACTTATCAGCTTATACTTACTAATAGCTGTTATTATATATTTATAGGATTTATGAATCTTGAATATATTTTAAAAAATTATAACAATTAAAAATTGTTTTAAGCACATCTTAAACAATTTCCAATTTTCAACTGATTTTTACTAAAATTAATTCATTGAATTTGAATGAATTGAACGAGTTTCCTATTATCAATTCATATACTCTTGATGACTTACTTAGTATGCAATATGTAGTTAACAAAGAAAAATTCTAAATCCTGTCTTTCAAATTCCATAAAAAAAATTTCTTAAAAAATTTTAAAGCCTCTTTGTATGTCAGAGAGTTATTTTACAGTACTTTGGTAGTAATATAAGTTTTCCATATTACCTTAACATGTGAGGTGAAATGATGTCAACAAATTTGCTAGTTTTAATTCAAATGCATGATAATGGTTCATTATCACAGAATACAAAGCTGATCTCTTTGCGTGATTAAAAGATTATTAGATTCTTAAGTGATCATTCAGTTTTTTTATGAATAAATAAAATGTCGTAAGACTTGAGTCATTATAATACTATAAACAAATGAATTATATGCCTTGCCTTAGAAATTAGACGTACTTATTGGTTAGTAACGAGACAATACAAATTGGTCTTGTTATTTGTTTATGTAGATAAAAAAATCATATATGGAGTGCCTTTAGAATAAAATAAATAGCCCCTATGATGCTTTCTCAAAATACAGGTATTTCATATAAGCTTCTTATTAATAAAAAAATAGGATTCTTTCATCTTTGGACGTAAGACATTTTCAAGAGTAAGCTATATAGCAATAAAACAAGAATGTTTTAAAAGCATGAATATAATTAGAAATTTATGAAATATTATGTATGTATGTATGTATATATATATATATATATATATATATATATATATATATATTATATATATATATATCAAAAATCAACATTTCCTCAAAAAAATAATAATGAATCGGGAAAATTAGATAAATTATTATCCATGCTTATTATCAGTTATCAATGGCAGCCTTCTAAATACTAGCACAAAACATACGTAGAATATTGTCCAGAACAGTCCTATAAATTATATGTTAATTTAAAATGTAGTTACTTCATATGACTATTATTCTAGATGATCTATAAAATAAATGTTGTATCCCTTTATTTTATAAGCTTTCTGTTCTAAGCAATTCTGAACAAGCGTCAGGGTACATTTTTTACTGTTTGCCACGATTAATTTTTTACACTTACTAACTTTCTAAGTTGTAATTTATATTGAATTCAATATAAAATAATTCAGTTGTATAGATTACGTATAGGAAACAGAAGGCTCACTATACCATTATTTAAATATCTGTATATGCATGGTATATATATATATATATATATATATATATATATATATAT
>JAPDSC010093491.1:2869753-3015404 GCA_026290005.1 Latrodectus geometricus | reverse complement strand
TGCGTGTGTGTGTGTGTGTGTGTGTGTGTGTGTGTGTGTGTGTGTGTGTGTGTTAGTAAGATTAACTTAATCTTATATCTAAGTAAGATTCGAAGACCGAGAATAAAGAGAAAGTGTAATAAAGGACAGATGAATACAGGCATGCTGATTGCTTAACATCAAGTGGCAATCTTTTAAATTTTGAGCACAAGCTCAGAAAAAATTCCATTAAATTCAAATAGTTTGTATATTTTTAGAACTATAAAGATCTCTTAAGGAAAATCCTTTTTGATAAATGGAGTAGAGTATTTACCTTGTGAAAAACGTTGTCATGATCGGAGCAGTCATAACATCAAAAACAATAAAATGTATACTTATTTGAATTTTATTTTACATGAATAAAAATAACTTCACAGTATATTTTGAACAATTATATGAGTTAATACTTCTTGAGAAACCTTCTTTTTTAAAAATTCGTATGGAGATCAAAGTTAGAATTTTATGATCTCAATTGCATTTGAAATTGTATTTCCTAATTAATTAAAACAATTATGAAAGTTTTTAAAGTAAATAAAGTTTTTTAAGCTAATCAATTTCTTTAGAAAATTAAAATATTGATGTGAAGGTATGATAAATAGAATTGTTTGTTTTTAGGGAATTTCGTGGAAAAATAATATTACTTCTAGGTCTAAAAACTTTAAGACGTCAAAAACATTCTTTTGAACTGCCAAAAAATCAAAAAGTTACAATGCGTGGCACGTTAAGAAAGTACTTTATTTCTTATCATTGACTTGTTTCAAAGAAATCCATCTAATTTAACAACTCCCAATAGATTTGTATCTACAAGTCATCGACAAAAATTTTTCATTCCTCTTTTTGGTTTGTTGCTTTACAGTTCAAATAGACCTTCATCTTTTCTTCTTTCATCGTAATTTTTCTTTGCCTGGATCTTTACATCTGGGAAAAAATATTCCACCCCAAGCTATAAAACATCTATTAAGCAAAAAGGGAAACGAGGCATGTATTTAAGGAAGAAAGATTCAGCAGAAAAACAAAAGTGTAAAGTTATAACATTATTTTGAATAGACGTATAATATTTTAATTGACTAACTGAAAGGTATATTTCTAAAAATACTTATTAGGTAAATTAATTTTTCATCTTAAGTTTAAAGTGTTTTAGAAGACTTAAAATGGGTGAATATACAGGATACACATGACAACAAAATAAAACATGTACCTCATGTTGGTTTTTTTAATTATCATTTGAAATTGCAAGACTGTACTGTGATAGACAGGGTTCTGTGATGGATGTATGGTATTGGGATAGACACCTAAATATCAAAGTATGTTCTTTCACTGTGACAGACTGTTCTACATTCAGTTTAATGGACAATAATGCATATTCATCATTAATGACTGCCAAGAGACTGAAGAGATCGGTATGTTGAGCTGTGGGTATATTCTCCAAAACTTAACCCTGTTGAAAATGTTTGAAATGCTCTGCTATGAATACCCTCGACACTCTCTCTCTCTCTCTTAGTTCTAGAAACTATTGTTCACGAGAAAAGACGATAACTTGAGTCAGTGAGGGTTGATCACCATATAGAAAGTATTCTTTCGTTAAAATGCTATGAACTTCATATGGAAAAATTATGAGTAATTTATAGCAAATAATGTTCATCAATTATTTAGTTTCCACTAAGTCATTGTAATTAAACTGATCAGAAAAATTTAACCTTTAAGTAAAACTCAAGATATTGACTACATTAGCAAAATTATTTCTGTTTTTGTGTGAGTTTTAATCGAGTTTCGTTTCCTGTACCCATGCGTGTTTAGTTCAGATCTCCAATTATATCGACCTCAACAGCTCTATTACCCATTAAGCATTTATTTACTAACGAACCATAAAAGAATTATATCAGTTGTCACAACAATTTTTTATCATCCTCTCATACGTCAAATATTAGAATTAACAGTAAACTAATTTTCAAATACTACCTAATTTGTTATATTTGTATTATTATTAAATTATTACATATTCATTCCTTCATTAAAATTATATATATATATATATATATATATATATATATATATATATATATAAACGGAATATTTCAGTTTAATTTACGATTATCAAAAATTCAGAAGTTAATATAGATTTATATAATCTAATGAGATACCTGAATTAGCAAAAAATTATTAAAACTGAGATTCTGCACTTTCTACATAGTCTTGAAGCACATGTTAAATTTTTCATATTATGCTAGTATTGGTGCATCTAAGAAATTGTAGCATAAAATCTTAATATGCGAACTTTACTTTTCATTTATTATTAAAATATACATTTAGGAGCACAAAATCTACACTTAATTTAAATTATTATTGTACAATCCTAAACAGTTCTTATAAATTCTATATTACCTTTTGTTTAATTTCATTATTTTTATTTATAATAATCGAGTGATTCAATATTCGCAGCACTTAAAAGCCATTGTATTAGTTAGATTTGAATTTGAGAAAATCTAAGATTCAACTCATCTCTGTTTTTCATGATTATCTCACTAAATATTTATACACATTTGAAAGAAAAATTAAAAAATATTTTAAGATAAATCACCCTCACACACATGAATTAACTTATGTCTCATCAAGCAAATGAAGCGAGAATTTGACGATGTTGCAATGCCGTTAAATATCTAAAAATATTTGTTCTCCACAAATGAGCGTGAAGAAAATGTACCATTTTCCTCATGATTCGGCACCTGAAGAGGATTGAAGCATGAAATAAAATGCGAAATCAATAGTTTATAAATCTCGACACACTTTCTCCCTATACCCCGGGTGTGTCAATCCCTAACAAATATTTAAATATGAACTCTCCTAATTTACTTAACAATAAAAGAGAAGAATAACAAGGATCAGGACCCGAAATCTATTAATAAATGTGACCTTTGCAGCAGATGTTTAAGAATTGCCAGGTTCATTATGAGAGACTAGTGTTAGATTTTCACGGAGCATTCAACGTAAAAGAAAATTTTCTTTAACGAAAGCAAATGGTTGAAAAATATTCTGATCTGAAATTTCTTTCTTCTATACATACAATTTATGTTATTTATTTTCTTACTAAACAGTAACATACGTAATTGCTTTTTAATGTATTTTAAATTCTCAATATTTCTCAATAACTAATATTACGTTGGATATTATTCATTCTTCCAAATGATAACTTTGAAAAATGCATTCTTCAAAATTAACATTTGGAAACTATAAACGTAACTCAATTTGAATCAGAAATATGATTTGTTAACTTCAATTATTCATTTCCTAAAAAATTGGAAAGCCAGTCTTTTATATTTTAATAATTACTGCTATGCAATTCCGAAAATTGCGATTTTTGATGAAGAGTGTCTAAAAATGTTTCTAATCATTGAAAATACAATGTAAGAATTCAGAGCAGTTGATTTTTAGAATCAACTTTTCAAAATGCTTTTATGTTTGATTCTGATAGATAATATTAATAGAATCATATGCATATGTGGGATTTTTATGTACATTTCTTGTCATATATTTATATTAGTATGAACAAGGTATAAAACATAACTACAAACATAATTAAAGATTATTAATTCATTATAAAAAAGTTTAAAATATCAAAAATAGAAAAAACTCAGTTTATTTGTAACTTCGATCAGATTAAAGAAATTTATGTATCCAAGTTAAGCTCATAATTTATTGTTCCATTATATACTGCTTCAATGTAAAGGAACTCTCAATTTCTAAAATCCCCGCCTTCATTGATTTGAAACAATTTGTCTACTTCACTACAGTACCGAATAAATTTATAGTAGATTCATAAATTCATAGAGATAAGATGCTCGTTTGAAAAAACAGCAAACACTCACAGTATTAAAAAAAATTTCTTTATAAAACTTTACACATATATTAAATCTTAAATATCTCTATTTAAATTTTAAATTATAATCTTGTATTCAAGTTAAGGTACAATTCATATTTGTTATAAAAAGGATTATATTAAAGGATATATGGATAACTTCCCAGTTCATAATGATATATATATATATATATATATATATATATATATATATATATATATACGAGAATAACGATAGCTTCTAGATTCAATTAAGTGTAGTTACTTAAAATCGCATTAATCCATAGCTAAGTAAATAACAGACAACAGATTCGTGGCTGACTAAAATTATTAAAAATTAATATATATATATATATATATATATATATATATAGATAGATAGATAGATAGATAGATAGATAGATAGATAGATAGATAATTTAAATCAAATAAAACGTTTGGAAGCAAAGCTTTTATTTTTCATCGGGTATCTTATCGTTTGTTTTTGATTTTGATTGACCTAAGAATTTGAATGACCTAAGAATCGTTTAATTCACTTACTATTTGAATTTATCTCAAGTTATAAAACTTAATCAATTTCCTTTTCATGTAAGAAATACATATAGATTTTCGTAAGATTATGTCAATAAAGTATAGAGCTTTATATATTTAGATGAGGATTAAAACATGATAAATTTGCTCTTTTAAAAAGACATGTCTGATACTTATTCTTCAATGTTAAAAATATTTATTCAGTTCAAAATTAAATTATTTGACAAATTTAAACTATTTGTATTACACACGTGTCCATAAATTAAGGATAATACCGGAACCGGCAGCTAAAGGTGCAGAAACAAAACAAGCTTGATTTATTCATAAAGCCCATGTATTAAAAATGAGAAAGAACAAAAGGTACGGCTTATACATGATGTCAGTAATACAAACCATAATTATAGCTTCTTGAATCACTTACACCACATATCACCAGTACTACAATTGAATAGTGCATTGTTGGTATGATGATATCAACAATGTACGTCTAACATGCGACAAAATACAGTCTGTACGTTAGCGATAAAACTGAGGATCACATTATGGATCTGAACTTGGGGCAGAAAATTCCACTCAGTAAGAAATGCTCTTCGAGGTGGTTCGTGAGCTGCGATTCATTGGGTCAAGCATGTCCCACACATGCTCTATTGGATACAAGTCCGGTGAAAATGCTGACCCTTCCACAAGTGTGATATACTCCTATTGAAGGCTTGTTCGTGCGATGAGGATGAGAGTTGTCATCTATAAACACAAGTTCAGTGCCCACGGCGCGCCTATATGAACTAACGTGCTTTTACAGAATGATGTCCCAATAAATTTGAGCTGTGTTATGATTCTGCTTTGAACATGCAGATCTGTTTCGCAGCCCAGTAAAATGACTCCCCAATCGAGCACTCCTGCACCACTGTGACGTTCAATGCTGTTGTCTTGGTGTTACTGGGACCTGGCGTTTTACCAGTGAACGTCCGACGTGAATCGGTCTGCGAGCGAAACACTCTCTTGTCGGAAAACATAGCACAAGCCCACAGTGAGGGCATTCACATTGCATGTTCTCTATTTCAAGCTAACCACTGGTGACAGTGAGGTGGCATGAGCAGAACACATCTGATAGGCCTGCAAACGTATGGACTATACTGTCCCAAATATTTGTATGTTTGCCTTGAAACAAACTTACCATGGATGACGATAGCTGACTTGACGGGTCCACTGTTGGTCCTGTCTGCTTCTTTTGGCTGTTATTGCCAAATATTGGTTATTGCCAAATACATTCGGTCATTGTTCCATTACCATTGTCATACAGATGTGACCTGTTCTGAAACGGCTAATGAGATTTCCATCCTCTTGGAATCGTTGAGAGGACACTTTGGTTGATTCCGAGTTCCTCGGCTACTGCTATCTGTTACGCCAGCATTCCAAGCAACCGATAATTCTACACGTTAAATATCATCCACATGCGTCCTCTATATCATACCTATGAGTCGTGGCAGTGAGAGCCGCACGAGCCAGTTGTGAACGCGTTTCCTTCTTTGCCCCAGGTCTTTATATAGAACTGTCTTACGCTCTCGTCTTTGTAGCTTATACTCAACATTATCAGGTACCTTCCTGTAATTTGCATATAGTGCTTGACCATGTGTGTGGCATTATTACAGATGGTAATTTCCCTCTCACATTAATTTTCTGTATGCTTCTAGATTACCCTTAATTTATGGACATGGGTGTAAATTAATCTAACAAATTTTTGCTTTGATAAAATATAATTTTATTGTTTAACTGTTCTGAATTACAGATTTCGTACGGTGCTCAAGTGGACCTCTTGGAGTTTGATGGAAATTTAGAAAAACATATAATTCTAGTTTTCTATAGGTGGTACGCGATAAATTTAAGAAATATTACAAATATAGTACAAAATTCATAAAATATAAACCTAATGGACCATTTTTTTTCTAGTTTTGTCATATATTTTTTGTCAAATAGTTATTGTTAAATGTGTGTGTGTGTTATGTGTGTAACTATTTATATAATGAACTGAATATCTACAAAATTTGAAGCAGTTAAAGAAATCATTTTTTGAAAGAAGTCAATATAGAAAAAAGTTTAAAACCCTTGCTTTAAAAATAAAATAAGCCAAGTTATTTAAATTTATTCTATTTAATGTAACTAATAATAACATAATCTTTTTGTTAGTTAGCCAAAAAATTTCTTTTCTTAGTAAGAAAAGAAATTTTTTGCCTGATTTACTTTTTCTGATGAAAAATAATGTTTTTAATAACAAATAAAAATACACGAACAAATTTCTAAGTGGTAAAAATTGAGACTATTTAAGAAAAAACAGGCTAGAAAAGATTTTTTTATTAAATAAAGGGTATTCTAATTATAAGACTAACATTTTGTTTCCATGAAGAAAAAATAATAAAATTCTAATGGGATGATTTATGTGAATTATGTTTTTTTATTGTTTAGTTAATAAAAACATATCCCATATTATTATGTTTAACAGTAAAACAAATCACATTTTTTGTCAAATACAAAAATAAAAGACAATTCACATATTTCATAGTCAGATAGTATTTCTATGCATTCTGTCTGCTTTTCTAAAATTGCTCAGAAAATAAATTTTGTTTTCTTTTTAATCATTATCAAGAATTTTCTCTTTACTTTCTTAACATAGACTCGTTACAATACCTTGGCTAAAACTGTGTTCAGTAATATACTAGTTGCACTTATTAGAGCATTTAATGTCACTCGTAAAATCATAACAGATGTTGAGTTGAAACGGCTTTCTTAATGATGAATCATTAAATTTAGTTGTTCTGGATAGGAGTAAATAGGAGAAACTAATTACCATAGCGGAAATAAATTACGCAGCTAGTAGAAACAATTAGGGACTGTGATACGTAGAAAGTTATAAGCCTCTATTTGCACCTTTCTTTCACAAACGGAACTTTTGCTGAAGTACTGCTTGCAGAATCAACTATCCTAAAGAGCTTAGCAAAGAAAGCTTTAATTCCCTGCGGCTTAAAATGGTTCTCAATCTGATACTGTGCTTGCATTTGATGTCTTTTTTTATAACTTTATGAACTAACCTATACTTTTCTATTAATTTTATTTCATATTTATATGAATAAAGTAAGCAACTTCTGACAAAAATTATATTCTTGCTCAAATAAAATTACATTTACCAATATTAATGATAAATATCTGAAAAATTAATATTAAGTAAAATATAACTATAATAATAAAACTTATTGCGACTATTTTCAATTCATATATTTATTAATATCATTGCATATATATTGAAAATAAATTTAAAAAGATTGTCTTTAACCTGATACAGTTCAAATATAATTTGCATAAAAAATTATTTCACAGAAAATTTTATGTTTTGAACCTTTATAATTAAAAATTCACTCTGATTGGTCATGAAAAGAAAATTTCTTGACCAAATGATAACAAATTTGATAACTATACAAAAGGTTACTTTTATATACTTACCAAATTTGTTATCATGAACGAGAAGAAAAAAGGATACGAAGTCAAAAAGTCTTGCTCCTCGAGAAATGGTGATATATGCAATATTTTTAAGCAAGTTGAAACATACAGCATATTTTTTATAATGTTTTTAAAATACACTTCAAAGCCTAATATCGAATAAAACATCCATTATTTTCAAAAATCAATTGAATTCCATTGATGTAATCTCATTAGTGGATTTCCATCTATCAACAGAATGTTATGTTTATTATCGTTAAAAATGCACTCGTAGATTTCATTAGCACTATAAGTGATAGTGTTAAATCTATTAAATTGTTCATGCTATACCCAAATAAAATACTTTTGTGCTATTTCACAGTCAGAAGTATAATATATTGAATTCTGATGACCAAAGAAGATAACAGAGAATTTTATAACTTAACAATCACATGACTTGTAAAGTATATTACTATAACTCCTAATTGCATTTTTCCTGTAATAAGTGATTTATGATTTTTCATAACATCCTCAAAAATATTTTCTTCATAGCATTAAATTAAACCAATATTTCAATTCTTTCAATGATTTCTTCTCTTTAATATGCATAGTTATATACAATGAATTTTTTAAGTTTTTTTTATGAAAAAGAAATTACCAAAATATATTTGTAAAAAGTATTAAGTTTGTAAATGATAAAATTTTCTTCTTATGTAGAAAAACTTTTGTCATGATGGTCTTTTGCTCATCGTGTTGAAAGTTCTATTGATAACAATTTAATGTTCTTTTTAATTAGTTCAAAATAATCATAAAGCAAAGATTTTAATAGTTAAATTGTAAATAATTGCTATAAAGAGCATAAAATTATCTGAATGTTTAAATTTAATACTAGTACATATTAATAAAATTAAAATGTTTAACTTTTTCTAAGTTTGAATTTACAAAATGAAATTAGTGCTAAATTTCTCTCGATTTGTCAAATTTTATTTAAATTAAAGTTTTTGTCAACATTCGAGTAAATTATAAACTTAAAAAGTTTAAACAAAGATTAATATCACTGAATAAATAGTGTTATATAACATGAAGTATATAAGGTTACAAAATATAAATCGTGTGTTATATAATAAAAATAAGCAACAAAAATTGAAGTATGATATAAGAAACGTAAAGTGTGTTCACCACATATGTGTGATTGATTTCGACTTGAAACTTGATTTCTCATATACTACAGAAGTACTTTCTAGCTTTCACGAGAATTTAGATTGAAATCATAGATACTTAATAAACATTTAAGGCACAGAAATGACCTACTGTCTATTAATATCATTTTGTTAAATTCTATAATATGACAAAAAATACTAGTTTTAAATAAATATATATTGGAGAAAAATGTAAATAGATGATATTAAAATAAAAATGATGACATTACCTTTTGCATATAGGTACTGTAATATCAAATTTGAAATTTTCCTCATTTTTTTCCCCACATAATATCTTTTTTAAAGTATGAAATTCATTTCTTCACACAAATAATTTTGAGTCATTTTCCCTAAACATAATGCAGTAAATTAAATTACTAACTTTACGTTTTATTGTTTAATCTTACATAACGTTTTGCCGTTTTTTTATGAACTTCCTATTTTGTAACAAAATATTTCCATCCTTTACATTATATAATTAATTCTTTCATGGTGATTGCGAAACTTTTCTCTACACATACTTAACTAACAAGTACTTATTTATCACTTTAAACTATGTATAGACTAGTTTATCAAATATATTTATACTTGCTTATCACATTGAATTAAAAGAGCTAAATATTGTTTGGTGTTAATAGAATTTCTTATTATGAAATATTCTCTTCATCATTCTGAAGAAGATTCAGTATAAACCTCATAGATATATTGAATTTCAAATTAAACTAGAAATCCATAAATAAACGAATCATAATATTAATTTTGAAAACAAATAATTGATGATGAAGGCAAAAGAGTGTTGATACATTATTCAAATGAAAAGACAAATACAAACATTCACTAGACTATGTCAGCAAGTAACTTATATCTTGCTCATAAATTCAAGACAAGTGACATCACATATTGTCAATCTTTGAAATCTTCAAATTAATTCAGATATGGATGACGATTTTATTCCAAGTTCACTGTAGCTTCGTCGTGGGACTGTGCTAACTTCTAGAAGAAGATGGTTGTTAAGTTTATAATTTCTCTATGAGCGATCACAGAGAATACTTAGGAGTTTTCCTGATTTTTCTCCCTTGTGATATGAAAACGGCCACTCCGGACAGTCCTATCAGCATTCAGCAGATTGAAAATTGATGCGTGGTGTCAAATGATTTTATTAGTAAATTAGTATTTGTCATGCAATTATTGATTACTGCTTTACAATGTATTGAAAAAATGAATAGAATTACTAATGATTTTCAAATAATTTAGCACAAATTATGTTTGGACGGAGCG
Organism: Latrodectus geometricus; assembly: GCA_026290005.1. NCBI lineage: Eukaryota > Metazoa > Arthropoda > Arachnida > Araneae > Theridiidae > Latrodectus > Latrodectus geometricus. Next base: position 3,005,057 of record JAPDSC010093491.1, on the reverse strand, counting down.
TGTAGAAATATATGATATCCCTTCTAAAATAAATTCTTTTAAGAGCACACTCAAATATTGACATTTTTAATTGTCTGAATAATGTCACTAGGAATTTTGAATATTAAAGTTTCTTTTTATATATATATATCAGTCGCAGAATTCAGTTAACATTTATTTAAAATGTACATTTCTGATTTTTTTTATGATGTTTACAAAATGTTTATTTCTCTTTCTACATCATATAAATATTACTAACTAACAACATTCTTGAAAATTAATTTACAAACGTTCTGTTTATAGAAAATAAGCCAAATTATATTTTCTTAACCCTTAATTTAATTTTTATTAAAAATTCATATTCTAATTTTCTCTCTAAGTGTACTGTCAATGAGCACTTAAATAAAAAAAATGTTAATAAAACACGTTTTAACGAAACATTTTATGAATATTTTACTTTAATATAAGTTCTTATATTTAAAAAGAATTTATTCATTTAGGTAAGATTCCTTGCTTGTTTAATTTCAGATGCTAATTCACAAATGGATTTAATGAAACAATGACACAAATCTACTTCAGAAAATTATGTTAATTATCCATTTATTATCAACAAACTTGTGTTTATTTCTGAGTCATAGGTATAATTTGGTTAGTTTTAATGCTCTTTCAGAATAATGAGCAGAAGAATTTTACCATCAACTGCCTATTCAAGGAAATAGCTGTAAAGTGGGGTATAAAAATGAGCATTTTGATACGGAAATCTATTGGTGAATGGAGTCCTTACAAAGGCAAAGATGAAACATTCTCTCTGAATCGATGTCATAAATCACTCTACAGAAGACCTTTCATTATGTGAAGAAAATCGAGGAGGGGTTGCTTTTTTGACTCTTCCACTTTTCAGGGACACTTTTAGGGTGTCCTTTTTTCACTTCCCACCTCCTTTTCATCCTTGGTCTATTTGTTCCAGCAGCAATTGGGGACTTTTCAAACTCCTTTCTTATCATCTTCCTCTCTTAAGCCCTCCACACTGTAGATTTGAGATTTTTTTTTTAACTAAGAATGCTATTTATTCTTCGCTCACAGTATCCAATAATAGCTAATGCTAGATTAAATCCCCAATTCGAAATTTAAAGTTAAATAAAATGATGATCACTCGACAACCACTCTTCATCTTGTGCCTTATGACCACGTGTCGATAATTCCCTCCATAAGTTTCTCTTTTCTTCCAATCATTCTTAGAATTAGGTTAAGAGAAAATAAATGAACTCATGTTTCTAGTTAACTATAGGGTATTTGATGTCACGACATGTCGAAGAGGAAGAAACATATTTTAACCTGTAAGCATCACTGGTAGTCCGTAAATTATAAGAAGACATATTTCACATATTTGGCCTTGTTGAAACGAAGAATTTAATAATGATTTTGGGGTTTAACTCTCAGTAAAAATTTTATTTCGCATGAGAATTAAATACAATATATTTTCAAAAATTAAATTTGTACTGACTTTTATTTCACTTGTGCTGAATAATTTAAATGAGTGCCGTTTCAACTAAATGCAGTTCTGAATCGTTTATTTATTTGTTTCAAATTGTAATATTATGATGCTTTTAACTTTTTAATAATGTTAATAAAATAAAATAGAATCTCAAAAATACATCAGTTTTTTTAAAACATGAAGCAATGCAATATACAGAACCTGGACTATATTAGTGGAATAAATTTAAAAGCTTCTGAAATTTTAAAATTTGGAAAATATTTGTCTTAAACATATCGTTTTAGAAATTAAATGAAAAGAATTTTAACATATTTATATTCTTAAAAATTTTATCAAATATAATAGAGATGTATATTCAGTTTTAAAAAAAATAATTTAAATTACAAAAATAAAAATTGCAGAAGAATTTTTTAAGTTGTTTGTGTATAGTATTTACTTTACGATGTTCAGTGACGGAATATTTTCATCCTTTATTATATCATGAAGAAATTTCTTATGCGGTAATCATATGATAGTTACTTCTTCTCTCGTTCTACAAATGCTTTCTTATATTTTCACTATTTGACCCAGTTCTTGATACATTTTGTTTTCATTCATGAAGTTGCAAATATTTGATAGCCATTTTGCTCCATGTTTTCTGTTTTTCTCAGTCACATCTATTGGCAATTTTTTCGTAAGAGGAAAAATGGAGTATACTTTACATTTGTTTACGATAATCTTATAAACTGGGCTAAAGAACGAAATATTTTGAATATGAAAATTTAAAACAATGAATAGCAGTACTTATTTTGTTTTTAACATATTTTAATTTGTATATGATTAATATTTTATATAATAACACACTAATCTAAACAAAATATTCTTCTATTGAATATGCTTTGAAAAAATAAACCAAAAATTTAGGTACGCATTTTTTACTTTACGTTGATAAGTAAACATTATTCAAAGTTGGCTTAGATCAGTTTAAAGTTCTTATATTAGAAACGAAATATCTTAAAAGTTTAATTTGAAAGAAATATTAAATTTTATGGTGATTGATAGAACTGCATGGGTATAGGCTTGTAAAATAACTTTAATGATTTGTTTTAAATATTTATGATTTTATAATGTTTAAATATGTTAATGCATTGCAAATTATTTTCTTAAGACATATAAACTCGGAGAGAAGATTAAATAATAAAATATTAAAGAAGTGAATTGTGATTTCGCAGGGAATCTTTAAAATGCGTTCATTTTTATCTCAAATACTGTCATTTTAAATACTATCAATTAGTTTTATTTTCTTAAGGAAAAAATAAAAATATTAATTTGCAGTATGAGGTTTTATTAATTAACTTACTGTTGTATTATATTTTTACATAGCTGGAAAAGTGCATTTGATAGATATTAAGTACTATTTCCAGCTATTATTTCAAAATTCTAAATAATAATAAAAATCAAACTATATAATTGCGCGTGTTAAAATTGAAAGCAATCATAAACGTGTGTTTAATCTATACGTGCTATAAAGTTTGAAGCAGAAATAATTAAACAGCTACAACTTCATTTTATTTTGCAACTATGTCACTTAATTTTTTCCAGAAAATCAACTTAAGGAAAAATTAATTTATGTGGCGAACATCACTTTTATTTCCCTTGCTTATGTTTTGAAGGGAGTTCACCTAGTTTAGTCCTTAATCTTTTGCTAGAAAGCAATTTACTTTCCCTTAATTTTTTAAAAGAAAGATAATTTGATTTAATTTTGCTAAATATATATTTTTAAAACGTAGCTCATTTAAAAGTAAGTATCTTCCTATTTAATTGCTTGTATTATATCAAGGTTACAATTGAAATGAAGATAAATATAAAGCTGTCCTATATTTCAAGATATTTTTAAGAATGAAACAAATATATGTTATTATAAATCTTAACAGAAGAAAATTTAAAAAAAAGTTAATTTCGCAAAGTTATTCGCATGCATAAAACTTATTATTTTTTACTTACATTAATGAAGATGTATTATGCCCTTTTAGTTATGGAGATGTATTAACCCAGTTAACTTGATTATGCTCGCCTTTAGCTTTGTCTAGAATTAAATTATTTGATCCGAAAAAATCTAATGGAAAACTGAAATTTATGGATAAACAGTCTTGACAACATACATGTCCTAAGTGATTCAATTTATTGTATTGTATATATAACGATTAGTTACATTTTCGTAATTTTCAAATGGTTACACTAAATATTCTGCTATTTTTGTTTTGAAATGTTATTTACTTGACATTTTTAAATTAAAAAGTTTATTGAAATTTTCCCAAACTTTTTTTAACTTCTATTTACGAGAAAGGACATAATCTAACATTTATTCAAAGTGAATGGATATAAGAAAGTTTTAATTAATTATCACAAAAAATTATTACATTACAAAACGATACATTTAATTTTTGAAAAAATACCAATATAATGTAGCACCCGAATGAAATGGATTCTCTCTCAAAAATCTTGTAAGAAAGACAGTGTTTTAAAATGATTTTCAAAGGATATTTTAATCAAGTCCAAACTATCATTAAATGTAGAAAGATTTTAAGCAGAAAAGATGATTTTTCTTTACGCCTCCACATCATAGGAGGTATCATTACGTTACAAGAATATAATTAAATAATGATAAATTGAATAAAATGAAGAATTGAGCTTAAAAAAGGAAACGCCTTCAGCGGTAATAAGCCTTTAATAGCACTGTTGCAGCGAATGCATAAAACTGATCGTAGCTTAGCGATGAAAGAAATTATTATGCTGGATTTATCCAAATATTTTACAACCATGCGTGTAAGAAAGTGATGCGTGTGAAACTGCCAAGCACACTCACACTGCAAAAATAAAGAAATCTTTAAACTGGACCTGGTTATTATATCGAATGGAGCAGGGAAAGGTTCGCTCATCTCCTCTCACCCATAAAAATTAGTCAGAAAATTTAAAATAAGAAAAAATCGAAAGAAATGAAAATAAACATCCCTTTTGCAGTATTTTTATTTCTTTTTAAAAAAACACAAAAATCAATTCAAAGAACATCTACTTTTGATTATTTTTAGCGTTTATACGTTTAACTGTTTGCTGTTAAATTTTAAAATTAAGTTAAATTAAACACATCCATATGTTTAAAGAATGAAAATTTGGGGATAAAATTTTAGATATTAACGAAAATGTTCAAAAAATATTTCAGCCATTATTTATAATTCAGTTTGTGCACGCTTTTGGTATAAAAGCTCACTTCTTGATCATTTATGTATTGAGTCACATTGCAAAGTAATAGCTCACCAAGAAAGATTTTTTTAGAAACAAAGTAAAATTTATTTGCTTATTAATAACCTTTATGCCAAGGTAACACGTGATGCTTTGGTACTACAGAATGATAATGCGAGACTACACAGAGCTCTCATCGTGGATGCTTATCTTTAGCAAGAAACAATTCAGCGTGAGAAACAATTGACCCGCTGGATCATGGGACCTTAACCCAATCGAGCATGTTTGGGACGCTTTAGTACTACTTGTAGCTGCTCTCAATCCTCCTCCTATGAACCTAGTCATGCTCTGAATTTTTTTAGAAGAACAATGTGGTTCGCACTTCTTACTCATTTAATAGACCGCATAAATGAGAGCATCACATGTCGCTGCATGTGCTGTATTGCTTCTCGTGGGGATCATATATTAAAGGGAAATATAAAAGGTGCATTTCCTATACCAAACTTACACCACCCATTTGCTCATTGTATACGTATGCTAATTTTTTGAATACCATATTTACCTGGTGATGTCTTTTTATGCTATTTTGTACCTTCTTGAGTGTTGTATAATGTGTATAAGTTTCATTAAATTCCACGCATAACTTTTTGCGTTATCGTTATTTTTATGATTTTCTCTTACTTTATGATAGCCAGTGTATAAATGAACATTTTTGACCTTAAAGAGTGCTTGTAAAACAAGGACATTAAAGTTATATATAAACCAAAACACTGGGAAAAAACTTCGAACAAAATATTTTACAAAACTTATTTTCAAAAATTCAAGAAAATACTAAATTTAGAATAATTAAAATTATATTTTCATAGGAAGTATGAAATGTTGCTTTTTATGAATGATTAAAAATCTTTTATATTTCAAATGGCAGTTATAGATGCGTGTTGCGTGCGTTAAACTTAAAAAGCTTACAATATGTGTGTGTATACGTTAAAATTAAACACAAATTATTAAATTTCAAAATTTGTGTTATGGTTTTAAAAAATAAATGCAAAAAGGAATTACAAATTTACTGATATTTGAAGATTTATCTAAATATTTTCATCTGTGAAGAAACTACCTTTTTTTTCATAGTGAGTGTAAAATTTATTTCATTTTTTTAACGTTAAATTATAGCATCTATGGATGTTTCGCCTGGATTATGGATATAGTAAAAAGAAGACCAAGTCGGAAAAAGGTTTATATCTCAAAATTCACACTCAAAATAAAAACTTTAGGCAGAGAATTTGAAACTAAAATAATAAATATTAAATAGATCTTAAAATCGAAAGCCAATATTTATATATCCTTGTAAATACAAAATATTTATCACTTTAAATTTCCTTTTAATGGAACATTTGGTCCTAGAAAAGGATTTATTACTTTAACGACAATTCATGGAATCATTCATTTCATTTTGATAGAGAAATTGTTCCTGCAACAAAATTTTGCAGCACATTCTTAAACTATCTAAAATTCTATTAAAACTGATGTCGTTCTCTAAAATTGTAATGAGCAGTAATCTGAGCGAGAGAGTCATTTCATGTTTGCACAACGATCGTTTGGAGATACTATTGAAATTATTTAAATACTTTGGTGAGTATTATGAAATCATTATGAATGCTCACATAGAGGGCTGTACAAATTATTCTTAGATGCCAGTCAAATAGTCCAATAATAACAATAAGCATTCACTAAATATTGAACTAAACATTGCAAAGGCTATGGGAGAATCTATTAAAGATCTTATGTTCCCGACTGCGAAGAATTTTGCGATCTTCGATAATAAATGGTGATTTGCAATTGAGATTAAACATCACTTTGCAATTGCTTTATTCCATATTTCGTATACATTTTTAGTCCCCTTACACAGTATGGAGACATAATAAAATTTATAAGTGCAATATTCGCGATATGAATAAGTGCCATTTGTTGTTATTTAAATGAAAAACAAATTAATAATAAGTGGTAATTAAAAATATGGCTCTAGATTTTTTTATATAAAATTAAAAATCAATTAAAATTATATAAAAGTGTCTGGAGAAAAATTATTTCTATTTTTATTCAAAATAAAATATAAAAACGAGATATCCAAGAACTCAGAATTTATTTGTAGTACAGATAATTATTTTACATTCCAGAAATCTACAAATTGTTAAATTCCTGTAATTTAAATCAATGTAAAAATTTGAAAATATTCAATTTAAGATACGCATTATTTAAAACATTCTCAAAAATTTATGACTTAAAAAAGAAAATACTCCCCATTTTTTTATATTTTAACTTTATTATAATATACATTATTTATTTACTTAATTTTTTGTAAAACTCTCCTTCTTTCTTTAAATAACTCAAAACGTATAATAGATTTTCAGCATTCATCATATACAAAGAAAATTGTAGTTGATTGAGTAATAAAATTATGTGAGAAAGTTCTTCGAAAATAAAGAAAGAACAATAACGCTTAATACTAGTATATACAAACATTAATACATGATACAAACATATCCACAGCAATTCATAAAATACACTATATAAAAATTAGTATGAATTTGGAAATCACTAGAGAATACTTTTTTTGGTTGTTAGAAATATTTTAAAAACTTAAAAATGTGTTTTGTGTATTCAAATGTTTTGAATACACAAAACACATTTCTTGTTTTGTGTATTCATATTTTTTGTAAGTGTGATCAATATATTTTCCTTTTCTATTACACTCTGATAAGTTTCTGCCGAAGTCGGATTAAAAATTTTCGAAAATGTGAAATTAATTAACGAAGATGAAACTGTCGCTTCGCAAGCACATTTTTTGCCACTAAGACTGTAAAGACAATGAGGGTAAGGTAATGAATAGCTAATTATGCATTAGTAGTAAACTTTATTGTATATTATTTACAAGTCACTTGATAATCATGAAAAAATGTAAACATTTATTGTAATATAAAGGAAATATAATTTAATTTCTAACTGTTTACTATGACTTTTCATTTATGAAGATAAAATATGATTTACAAAAAACAAAAAATTGTGAAATTAGCATTAAATATAATTTTTTAACAATTTAATAAACTTTTTGTTTGTAAATTTTTGTAGTACAATTTTAACAAAAAGCGAGATTTCAGTTCTCAATAATTTATTTCGGTTACATTTATAGAAAGATAAAATATGACATATTAGAAGCAAAAATTTGTCGAAGGAATAAAAATTAAAGTTTATCAGGTAATTAAATGTTTTAATTACTTTTTCAAATTAATTTCGGTGAAAAAAGAAAATCAAAAGTTTTAAGTATATTTTCCAAGTGAATGTTTCATCAAAAAATATGTTCATTAAGTGCTTTATACATTAGAGCAGTTTTTACATTGCTTTATATTATAGCATAGATATAATTAAATATGATATTTTTTTCTATAAATTGAGCAATTAAAAATCTTTTGAAAAAGATCAATATTGATAATTAATTCAGTGTCGGAGATTTTTCCTGTTAAATGGTACATTCAACACAATCATATCTTTAATAACCTTATTTCAATGGCTGGAAGTTCTAGCTATGAAAGTTCCTGATAATCTGAGGTTACTCATGCAGATTAATCATTAAAATGATATCCAATTAAAATAGCAACACTATAATTTCAAGAAGATCAAAAGTGTTCCCAAACTATAATTTTTAGGATCTAAAAAATTGGTAATGATCCTATACAAATTATAATCGTATTAAATGATAAAAAAAATGACTAGTATTCATGCTAATATAAACCTATACATTTCCAGTACTTTTTGATTGCGCCCTATTTTATATAATTTATGTCGTTTCACTATATAATAATTTCAAAACTTTGTTTTAATTTATTAATATAATTCTTTTCATTATAATTCGAAATATTCAAATGAACAAAACAAAGAATTAAATTTTTTAAACTAAAATTTATATCTAAGAAAGATTTTAGTTTTAAATTTTTGAAACTGAAATATTTTTTTAATATATGTAGAATTTAAGAATTCAAATATAATTTTGTATATTTGAATTCTTCAATTCAAATTATTAATAATTCTTAATAATAATAAATTATTAACAAATCTTAAATATTCAAATTCAAATATATGAATTCTTAAATATATAAGAATTCAAATATAATGCTTCTATAGAAAATATTTCACATTTTAAATACTATGAAAATATAATGAAATTTTATCACTATATTTAGTTCAATAATTTATGAAATTAATTGCAAAAATTTGTGTGAATAGACACGGGGATTCAAATATTAAACATCCTTCACTTTCACTTGAAATGTATGTATACATTATAGACTTTAAAAGGTATTTTAGATACAAGAACACAATTATTCATGATAATAGCTGAAATTTTTTATTATTTTACTTTAAACTTGTTGTAAGAAAGAGAGATAAAATAATTGTTTACTTTTGAATTTTCTTACTACACAAGTTAAAATACAGAATATTCAATAATTATTAAATAAATTTTCTCATTACCACTAGTTTTACAATATTCACCCTAATTTTCCACTTTATAGATTCTAAGACTCTGATTAAATCTGACAGTATTTAAATTTTTAAAAATATTTCATTTTTGAAATATCCTTTTACTTTCTTTGCATCCTTCTCTCTTAAATATAAATTTTCTCTTTTCAAAGATCACATTTAATAGATAACAGAGCAATTAATGCTGCCATCTATATTTTAAATCTGTAACAGAGTGTTCTATGAAGTATTTTCTTTAATTGCTTAACAATTTTTAATTAAATTGTTATTCAGTTTTATGACTCATATTTCCTGACTTACAATTTACTGATAGTTTCACTTATAGCTACTGATTTCTTTTAAAATATTATAATTTTATAAAAAATATTGTTCATAGTAATAGTGTCTTTATAATTTACAAATTCTTAGAAAACCAACTTAGAAACAAACTTTAAAGTTTATTCCTCTTTTCCTTTAGTTCCTCAGAAATTAATCAGAAGACTTAGAATTAAATAATAAATTCTCTAAATATAATTAAAAGCATGATTTACAGATAAAATAATGAGTTGTTAATTTTTATCAACTATTAATGATTTTGATTTTAAAGAAATTAAAAACTAATTACAAGCATGAAATGCTTATAGATTTGAATTATGTAAATGAATATTTTGTAGATATTATTGTTTTACCCATAATTGAAATATACACAATTTATATAACCTTTGTCATATTTTATCAATTTATAAAAATTGTGGAATGACATTGCTTCGTAATCAACGATAATAAATCAATATAAGAAATAAATCACCGTCATATTTGAAGTAATGAAGTAAATATAACTTATTTACTTCAAATCTGTTTTCTACTTTTATATATTTCGTACTTTTGTAACTTCTTTTGTTATTATTATATAGATTATTTCTACTTTTCTATTCTGAATATTTTCTACTTTAATAAACGAATTTGTTTATTTTGGATTTTCATGCTGAACTTAATGAAGATACAGTGAAAATAACAATTCAAATGAAACAATAGAATAACAAGAATTGATGCTTGAACTTGAATATTAAAACAAATGCATATTCTCCCAAATTCGCTTTAAACAAAAATATTCTTGGATTTTATTACAAAAATTTATTCTGCTTTTGATCAAATGAAGAGATAATAGTATTTATTGATCCCACCTAGAAGTAAAGAATGTTTTTTTTTTAAATGTATCTTTCCTAATAAATAATTATCATGAAAATAAATCTTGATTCTTCATAAAAAGAATCGTTTAAACTTTTTCACTGTACTATTAATTAATGACATAATTTTTTTCTAATTAATTGCAATTAAAGATGATTTCTCAGCTTCATAACTTATAATTTTACATGAAGTAAAACTACTGTGTGCATTTATTGAACTTTCATTAGAGTTCTGACTATTGAATAGCCTAATACATGTTGGAAAACTCTTTTCCTCTATCATGTATTAGTCATATTCAAAAGGTATTACTACAGTTGGGAAAACTTTTGTTCATGCCCATAAAATGAGTTATAAGTGATTGTTATAAAGTGTAACATGCGATGATATATCAATAAATTAGATTAATTGAAGTAGAGTCTTCACAGAATGAAATTCATAAGAGTACAATGTGATTCGATTGCCAGCTCGCATCAAACGTTTTGCAAATAATTGTTGCTGTCCACCAGAGTATTCCTGACCTTATTATTAGCTTTTAACTCACACAACATGCTTTGAACTCTTAAATTTGAATAGTACTAAATTTACGTAATGATACTCTCAAAAGAAATATTTCCGTTTACATATTAAAAAAGATTTTCAAAAAATCAATATGATTTATGTGATTTCGACGTATTATATTGAACAAAAATATATTATGCTCTTATCTTATTAATATTCTTGTTAAGAGAAACATTTTTTATTTAACAAAAGTATACCATAATTCAAAAATATCTATATGAGAAACAAAAATAATAAATTCGAAAATAGTTTACCATAAGATAACATTAATGACAATCTTATCTTAGAATAAAATAAACATTGCCTATATATATACATAATCGAAACTATAAATAAACGTCCTCGTGGGATATAATATAATTATTTCCCTTTTGTAAGACATCTTTAAGACATATTCATGATATTAAAACCAATTTTTTTTTTTTTTTTTATAAAATAAGTTACGAGTTAAGTATGTATGCTTAACGGTAAAAATAAAATATTTTCAATTGCAATTAATATGTTACTCATTAATTATATAAAATAACCATTGATATTACAATTTACTTTAAATCCTTTCAATATTTCCTAATATTCCAAAACTCAACAAATTCTAAATTTTCATATTAAAGTCACAGTTGTATGCATATATGTATTTTTTGTCTATATGTTTTTGCATGCTTTATGTATTTTACTTATTTTATGTATTCATTTAATGGCATTCTTGTTGAACAAGAATATTCAAATATTCAATCATTTCCTTTTAAAGCATTTCTTTTTAAACACATCATTAAATTATTATTTTATTTTAATACATGGTAGCCTGAAATAATAAAAATATTTTAATAATAATATATACGTTATGAAATGCATAGTCTTACTAATTTTCCTTCTAATAATGAAAATTTTGTCGATTGTGAAAGACTTTGAAAAGCAAGAAACATCATGGAAAATAATCAGAACAATAAAATAAAAGTAATAAAATTTGATGATAAACATTTTCATTTTTAATTTTCCATAGATTCTTATATTTTATTTAAGAACACATTTTACTTTTTTTAAAATAGTTCATATATATATATATATATATATATATATATATATATATATATATATATATATAATTTAATAAAAGCCGTTCATATAGCTGTTTATAAAAATATAAAAATAGGTACATTACTCGTTTTTTAATTATCTATCTAATGAAAACCATAGGCTTGAAAAAATTATTCGTTTGCTTCTTTAAAAAGTTTGTAAAGAAGAGAACATTTTTAGTGAAATTCATTTAATATGCTTATTAGAGATAAATATAATCTTTTGACCGATTTTCTTTTTTTTTTTATTACTAGAATCTCCTATATAAAAAGGAAACTGGAGTCTTCTATGTAAAAAAAACCAAAAAAGAATATTATCTCCTAGAAGTTGAGTTTCAAGGACCTCTATCAACAGAAATGTATATGTCCATATAATGAAATAAATGTAATCAGAAACGAGCGTTTGTCCTCAGTTTCTAAATATTTCCCAATGTTGGTATTTCATGAAGTATATTTTTGATAATTTCAATGATTAATATATACAAAAAGTAATAAATATTTAATAACTGTTTTTGACTAATTAAATTGATTTATTTAGTGCTAAAGATAAATGGGTCGTTGAAGATCCTTGACCAAAAAAACATTTTCATCATACTATTTGTACTAATCAAAAATAATATTCTATTTATGTTTATATGTTCCATCTTATAAAATAATCTTCGCAAAAAATAATTTAATCATCGAATTAATTTTAGGTATAGCTTTGTCTATACTGATTCTTAAAAATAAGTACCAATATAATAATACGAATCGATAAAAGACCGTACTTTAAAAAAACAGTTTTTTTCATTCCCCTTACCATTTATCAAAGTTATTATATCAAGTTTATGATTAAAAAAACAAATGAATTTGTTATTTTCAGTATGGTTTTGAGATAATATTCGACCTTCGCTGTATACATTCCACAAAAATAAAAAAATAAAAATATCCTAAACTTGATCTAATGTGAACAAAGTTTGGCTTATCCATATGATTCAGTAAATTATCAAAGTTATTGCCCCAATAAGTATTATGCAGGCATTTCTAGAGCACCTGAGCTACAAGCCTAGTAGAATTTTAATATTCAATACACTCAATGTCGCACATTTACAACAAGAATATCACAAGTCCGATATACGATTTATATCACAAGTCCGATATACGATATACGATAACATAAAAGAAGGCTTACAAATGTACAAAAAGCTTACTGAAGAAAGGAAGGTCACCACATGGCCTAAAATAGATTGATTGGTATAACAGACAAAACAGACAGCATATTCAACGAAGCATTATGGTAGTTCATTGGTGTTGAACCAGTGGAGAGCAAAATCAGCTCACCCTCGCAATGACACTTGACACTTTCAGGTCTCCATTGCTTATGAATATAGGGCGGTCAATAAAACAATACATTTGTGTCCCTTTCTACTTTATCATTTTTGCACGTCAATTCAAAAATCATCGGGATCCAATGATATCAAAGGATACTATTAGAAACAGTTAGTTAAAACTGAGCTTGAGTCTTAACTTACACAACGGTGGATGTGTATAATATTTCATCATTAACAGCGACGTTTGGAATGTTAGTGATCAAGACTAAACAGAAGAATATCTAATCAAAAGGAAGCTTTATTATGACTCAATTTCAAAAATAAAGCTTGCTTTTCCCTCAATGCTGTGACTACTATATATGTATGTGAAAATGAGAAGACTATGATTGAATTCAATATTTGGTACAAAGAGGCAATATATCTCCTTGCTAGAGTAAATTTTTGGGATAGATAATCACTTGAAATAGTCTTACTACGAAATACAAAAGATAAGGTACATTTATCGTTTGCATAAATGTCAAAGTTTTTCAACCATTTATAACGTTCATAGAATCTGTTCGGTATAGTTTAATTTTTCAACTAGATAATGTTCACTCAGTTTGAAGAGGTCTTGATGACCTGGTTGGTTAGGCCGTCATTCTCATTATATTTTTTTAAGGCAATGAGTTCGAATACCGACTTAACTGAAGATCAGCTGTGTTGATTAATGGTGGCTGGGACACGTTAAATATATCGTGGTAGCAATGTTTTCCAAGGGAAATAATACCTCAAGGGGTACTCTGAGAGTACTGAGGGACTTTCTACTCGATCCCTGCCTCTAAATTATGAAGATTCGTACCCACTACTTCCATCTAACTGCTATATCTCAACTATGGGTTAGGTATAGAGAAGATTGCTTGTGCTCAACACCTGTTTGAAAAGGCCGTGGTAACTGGTTTGTTAAGGCTTCATTCTCGTTATCGGAAGGTAGTGAGTTCGAATCTCAAGTTCAAAGACCGCAAAGTTCGATCAAAGACCCCTCATATTCATTAATGGTGGTTGGGATATGTTATATATTTTGTGGTCGAAATGTACTTATTACAAGTGAAACGATGCCTCTTGCATTGGCAGGTCATGTATTACGAGAACTTCTGCCTAATTCTAAATTACGAAGACTCCACATTGTCTGAGAAAATACCTTTGAGTAGTTTAAAAAGTCTCATGACATTGAGTTCATCAAACAAATTCTAGATAATTTGTATTTTATAATACCTTTGAACTTGTTGAGCAGTTCCTGTACTTATAAAAGAAAATAAGTATTAAAATTCAAGATTTTTAACCTTTTATTGAATTTAATCCTTTTATTAAAATGTCTTTCGATTTTTGGCCTAAAGTTTTCTTTTAAATAAAAGAGAGAATTCTGATTTACAAAAGAAAATATATCTAAAATTCAAGGATTTTAACAGCATTTCTTTTATTGAAATGTCCTATCCACAACATTTATAAGAAATATTTAATTTTGTGTCAATTTTAAATAAAGTCTATGTAACTAACCTCATATGAATAATATATACTTAAACCTATATAATACAATATTTTGGACTATATATTTTGGAATACCTATAATTATACAATATTTTGGAAGAAACAGAAGAGTATTTTTGTAGCAATTTTTAATCATTCCTATAAGTATTCAAATTATATTAAAAAAATTCTAATAATTATTGCAGCAAATACGATTGTTTCTCAAATAAATTATAATATTTATTTGGGAAACGATCCTATTTGCTGCAAGAAAAATTTATTTTTCTTGTCGATTAGAACTGGATTCTGATCGAACTCGAATTAGAAAGTTTGCTTTTAGAAATAAATTGTGCGAATAAGTTACATTTTAAATTGCTTTAAAGAAGTTTTTAAATACAATAAATTTTTTAAAATACAAGTAATTTAAAATATTTTATATTATGGAAACTTTAACATAAAAAGTCATAGACACTGACTGTCATCAAAGTATAAGCTGCACATCGTACTTAAAGCAAGAAAAAATCCTTTTGATTAGAGACCTCGATACTTTTTCCTTGACCCTATATTTTTTAATCAATAAGGATTTTTTTCTTCAATTCACTATCATTTATTTCCATCTCAAATGCACAATACCGTTATTTAAAATATATAATGGAAACACACAGTAAATTTTTAATAATTATTCTACAATGTAAATTTAAATGTAAGCTTCTCACGAGATCATTTATTATAGTAAAATAAATAATAGGTTCAAATCTGTGATGTAAATCAGGAAATTGACAAATTTTTCATTATTTGAAATAACGAAGCATTTAGTATTATTGGCAGTAAGAGAAAACCAATAAGATAAAATTAATTTTCTGTGGTAGTTCTTTTACATATCATCCGTTTCTGTTCTCTTAGTATTAAATCATGAAAAAAAAAAGTCTTTTTTACCGAAATGAAAAAATATATTGCACATATTTGAATTAGATGAACATTAGAACAATTCGAGCGAAATTTTTAATAGTTTATTGTGTACATTAAAATAATTTAATGATTTTTTTTGTCATAAGTACAGGTTATTATGTCAAATTCATATTAAGACAAATATTTTTGGTTTCTCTACAAAAATTTAGGACAAACAAGGAAAATAAGTTTGTTTTTATCGTATAACAACAGCCTGTAAGTTTTGTTATAAAATTTCTCCCACATGCAATAACAAAACTAATACAAAATAACGCAACAAGGGAAGACAATCTGTGAAAGATTGTTGTAAAATAAACTTTGTTGAAAGCTCTGTTAAAGCTTGGAATATTTCACCGAGAGTACTTTCTAACTCTAACCATATTATATTCACCCTAAAAGGAACCAGTTCTTTTGAAGTTAAATCACTGGAAGCTATTCCTGCGATAAATGTGTCATATTACCTCTCTCTAAGGAATCTATCAGTTTGTTGCCCTTAACAAGGACCTCAGGGAACCTCTTACCTTCGCTAGTATTCCCTAACGTGGCTTTCGATTTGGCAGTTGGAGCTAGGCTTGTTATTTCTGAAAATATAATGCGTCGCCTCAACGAACCTAGCCTTAAATTAGAGAAATAGAATAGTAACAGAATAGTATAGTAACAATCCACACACACATAGTAGCAATAACAATAATAACACTTATGCATTCTTCATTCATAAATAACTGCAAAAATAATTTTTAAAAAAAAAGGTATTTCCAGATCTTTAAAGATTTAATGCGCATTAAGATAGCAAAGATAAAGAAAGAATATTTTTAAGTTTCAGAAGTATAAAACACTAGTTTTCTCTATGTATAATAAGAATAAATAGAACGAAAATTTTGTTGTTTGTCAGCATAATTTATGTAAATTTTTAAATGATTTTGAAATGAATTGGGCTTTTTATTTTAATTAAATAAAATGGAATTTTTTTCAGAACAATCAATTGAAATATTCTTAAAATATCAGTAAAAAATATATTAAAATTAAGATTAATTGTATTTTTAGATAATTAAATATGATATTAAATTATATAAAAATGAGTGTTTCCCATAAATTAATGCATATTCATCGTATTTATTTACTAAAAATTAATGATTATTATATTAGGCTTATATAAAGTTTAATATAAAACTCTATGTATAAGATATTCAGAGCAAATTTATACAACCAATTTTTAAATGAACTTGGAAATTTCTGCATAGTATGTAATTAAATAATATATTATAGGAAAAATTTTATTTTAATAAATTATTAAAATTTTAAAAATTTCAAAATATTACGAATAGTTTTCTTAAAAGTTATTAATGTGTATGTCATGGTAGTACATCACACACAGTTTGAAATTGCCGAAAAAAATTAAGGCTGAGAATGTTTATCGACGGTTAATATATATTTAAATCACTGATTAATTAGGCAACATAAATTTAACAAATCATTTAATTTTGACGATAAATAATTGTACAGATAAAGTAAGCAAGATTAGATTAGTGTGCAAACTGCTTCACGCGATCGAGAGTCCAACTGGTTCTTTTCTACCAGTCCTAAACTACAGTCTGGGAGAAAATTCGAATCGGTGAGCAGGTGTTGCCATCTGTGGATAGTAATGGGAGTTCCCCACAAATGTAATTTCTTATAAAGATTTGATTGCTGCTGCTTAGAAGACAAAAAATTCTGTGTGACTAAATATCTAGAAAGAAAAATCCGTCATACAGATTACAGATCTTACAAGACACAATCCTTAGCAGAAAAGTTGAAGCACTTTCAATATTTACACCCTTATACGGAAAATTAAGTTACCTAGAACACATTGGAACATTAAGGTCCATTTGCTTTGGAAATCTGATCATTGCTAACGATAAGTAAAGTGCTGCAAAGCAATGCTTCTAATGACGCCTTACGTATTTTCCATAAGTTTTGGATCTGGAACTTTGTATTATCTAAGCTTTTAAAATCGTCCCTCCCCCCTTTTAATTGGTATCATTTTTTGTCTTGAAATTTCTTCAACTCAATCTTTGATAAAAAATGGTTGCCTGTCAGAAAATTTCTATAACAATGTAATCTTTGAAAAACCTGTCTTTGTAACTGTCGTTCACTTTGTAATTCTGCAAGTCCAATGAATAGAGACTACCATACTGCTGTGCTCTAGAAAGTCGGGATAATAAATCCGGGTCTCTTCGGTTTTCTTATTCATTTGTTTCTCTTTGACTTGCTACTAAAATAGGAAAATAAGTTCTTAGCTTTCGCAAATCTAAGCAAATGACTATTTGACGCATTTTATATAAACTATCAAATTATATAATCCGCCTTGATAGATACAGCGTGTTGTGTGTTTAATAGTAGGGCTGCAGAACATAATACTGACATAAATGATTTCTCTTCAAAAGTGAATTCCTTATCAGTGGAGTGAAGGAAATATTAAGTGTTCCTTTCTTTATTTTTTGTTTTCTCCTACTTTATACGATTTATTTCTCTTCACCTATATAAAAAAAAGGCTGATCATCTGCAACATTTGTTGCTCAATAACCACCACTGCTTAACTGCCCAGCAGCACACAGTTTCCTCAACCACACTTATAATGTTATGTTTCCAGTTAGGGACCATAGAGCATCGTTCACATTATTGGAAGGTTCTAATCTCGTCTTAACCAAATATCTATCATGTTAACTAATGCGGCTGGGGTATATTAAAAAGGTTGTCATCGCAATGTCTCATATAAATGAAATGCACTCTCTGGGGTAACAGGTCAAGTATTAGAGGGTTTTCTGCGTGATCATGCTTCTAAATTATGAAGACTCTCACCTATCTACTTCCACTAACTTGTATAGCCCAACTCTCGGCTAGTTGCAAAGAAGTATGCTGGTGAAACAACATTTCAAGTTTCTTTTAAATTTCTGTTGACATCGATTAGAATAAAATTACCCTGATGAAGATTCTAGGATTACTTATTATGTAAATCATAATTAAAAGCAATTCGATGTTCTTGAATCTATATAAACTGCGCCTAGATTTCAACATATTGCTTAGAGAGTATTTTATAAATAGGACAGTTCCGAGCCCTAATCTATCTTCTTATTCTTCTACAGAGCCTTTTGCCTCTTCTACCCTTTTTAAGTTTATTCTTCTGTTCATCTGCACACACAGAGAATTTCTTTAACTTAGTATAAAACATTTTCTTTTTGAAAATTAAATTTCTAACGAAAACTATTCCACTTATAGACGAATATACTTTATCAAAATTTGTAACGAATAATTTTACATTTTTTGATAAACCTAGACAGATTTCATAAAAATAATTTCTTCATGTAATTCAATAGTAAGAAAATAGTGAGTCAGTAAATCTATTTAATTGCATTTGTCAGTTTTATGATACTTTTCATAAACTAATTTTCGAGTACCGTATTTAAACTGAATTGTCAAACGCAGCTTTTAATTCAACTCAGTAGAGCTACCTGTTTTTAGGGTGAGAAAATTAATTTTATTCCTTGACCATATCTTCATCATTTTTCAAATATTTAACGTATTACTTACTTAATACTTGATTAAATGATTTTTAGTATTGAACTTTCAATTTTAATAATCATTTAATCCGATGAACTGGAAAATGTTATTCACTTAACTTACTTACATAATTAAACTAATATTTTTATTAAATTACTTTTTTCCTAATTAATATTTTTTATATAATATGAAAGTTAGTGAATATTTTTTTTCCTTTTACCAATTAGTATATATAATTCTCAAAATAAAAGTTTTTTATACTAACAGAAAGGTTATTGAGACAACATAATTAATTTTTACTCAGCAAGTAATGCTGATTACAAAAAATTAATATGTTAATTTACTATTTCTTTACAACTTTGTGTTTCTAATTTAAGCCGGGATTGATTTTCAGTGATTAGAATGGAACTTAGATGTATGCTTTAAATTATGAAAACCATAAAACGAGATTCATAATTTAGTCAATAATTACGAAACTTCCAGTTTTCAATATATTTGCTAAATATTTTATTGTACGCGTTGCATGTTAACATGTATTAAACTGTCGAGCATGTGTGTTCAAGTAAACGCACAGGTGTAGGCGCAAAACCAGAAAAACACAGCTAATTGAGCATGACCATTTGCAATGAAAATATTAACACATTTTAAACAAGTAATCACTAAAATTAAAAATATGAATTCCATTGCAATAATAAAAAACATTACATAGTTTTTTTTTTAATTCTAATATTTTTTTCTCTAATATATTTCTAAATAATTTGGAATTAAACAAATTGCAAACTTTTGTGATACAAGAAGTATTTGTATAATGAATTCGCAAACGGGGAAAAGATTTTAATATGTATGTGTGGGTGTTATATATTAACTTCGTTCCTATAAGCATAATTTAAAATGTAACACTTTTTAAAATTAAATCAAGTGTATTTGTTTTAAGCACTTAAAAATTTAGCTTTAATACATTTATTAATACGTTAAAAGTATATGTATGATTTAAAAGATTCCTGTATATTATGCATATCTTTGAAAATTTTTGAATCATGAATTAAAAACTAACAAAATCTGTCTTTGAACTAAAAGTATAATTCTTTACTAAAAATGTTGATGCTGTGTTTCTGATAAGAATAATCTAAGATAAGCAATTCGTAAAAATCTCCATGGGGTATCATTTAACTGAAATATAAAAGTCGCCAACTTTGCTATAGGTTATGAGGGTAAAAATCACATAGAGATGGCCATATGATTAAGTGTAAACTCTTCTATGGATCATAGATTTTGTGACAGCAATTTAAATTCATTCTTTCAGCATTCAAGCTTTCACCAAAGATAGTAAGTAGTGCTACAAGAACTTATGACTGACATTAATGATTAAGTTAAGAAAAATAAGGTCACAAATTCAATTTATCTCCGATTCTTTCTTGCTATGGAATGTTGATATCAAGGACGCTTTGCGTAGAAATTCCTAAATACACCATATAACAAATCACCATGTACACAACATGTGCACTCGTCATGTAACATGAAGGATCTTTTGAAATGAGCATATCCATTTTTTCAATTGCTTACCATTAAAGAGAGCTATTCTAAGGACACAAAATCAGGTTTAGATTCTAAGTGATAATAAGTGTTATTTAATATAAAGAGATAATGGAATACGTTATAATCTATAAAATCCCTGAAACTCATGCAGATAAGATATCATCTATACTTCAGTTGTTTCTTTTTAACATGGATGGAAACACATAAAGCTTCATTGCTTTTCTAAATGGAACCGTAAATGCTCATCTTCATATGTATGGATTTTTTATTTTTAGGCTTTTTTTATGATATTGTAATAGTTTCTTTACCAAATTGATAGACAATTTAGGACAATTCATTATTAATCTTTAACGAAAAGCAATTCAAAATATGAAATTGCTAACTCAATGACTGCGCTTCTTTCCCATCAATTAAATCTCTGATGTCTTAGGAGAAAACGAGAAGTTCTCTCATTTTTCTTTTTCTATTTTTTCCAAACATTTCCAGAGTTAAGACCTTTTCAACAGGATAGGCTTTCATTTCCTACCGAACTGCTAAATAGTGGCATTGATAGTATCACTTTTTACTATGCAAATTCTATTGCTGCTCAGGATGTTCATACTCCATACTGAAGTTATTTTCCCTAAACAAAATTGATATATCCAAGCTATTAATTTTATATATATGCTAATTTCTACTACATCATAATTACTTAATTATCTCTATTCTTCTTT
The DNA here is from genome assembly GCA_026290005.1 of Latrodectus geometricus. NCBI lineage: Eukaryota > Metazoa > Arthropoda > Arachnida > Araneae > Theridiidae > Latrodectus > Latrodectus geometricus. Next base: position 2,983,486 of record JAPDSC010093491.1, on the reverse strand, counting down.
TTTGAATTTATTAAATGCCATATATTTCACGGAGTTGCATTCTATACGAATTACTACCTATACTATTAAACTCTTCAAATATTTTAATAGTTAATATCCTTTTTCTTAGTTTTTTTAAGCTAATGCGTAAATATATATATATATATATATATATATAAAATTTTTATTAAACTTCTTGAGGTCTTACTTTACTTAGATTCTCCTTTTACAATGTAAGATGTAAAAGCTGAAATATTACCAATATTCATGATCTAGAGGGGAAACGAGCCTTTGAAATGTTGAACTGAAGTCCAGTTCAACATTTCAAAGCTTAGTTTAGCTAACAATTCGAATAAAAGAATAAAACATATAAGGAATACTTTAAAAGGCTTCATAAAATCTAAAAAATATCATCGATATTTTAATACTCTAAAACCGTCTTGTATGTAACTATTAATAGATGAAAGAGATTGTTTATTCTATCTATGAAATTTTAATATCTAATTTCATAAAGAAATTGCCAATTTATAAACCAAGAGGGATAAATAATTAATAGATTTGGTAGTGTTAAGTATTGTCCATTACGTTCTACATAATAATAGAATTTTTCTGAACACATTCTACGATGTTTGATTTACTTTTACAAAATGATTGAATACAAGAAACATTTTCGAAAAAAAAATCGATAAATTCTCGTTTTAATTGTAAGTAATGTAAAGTGACTTATATTTGTTTAATTTAAATTATAAATAATGAGTAATTCTCTTTCAACGCTTTTATAATTTGATATAAGCAATACTTACTTTTTACTAATTTGAAAATTTTAATACTCACATCATTTCATATTATATTTAATGCAAATATGAATTATTGAAAAGTAAGCATATTAGTAGCTTTGTATATCTATACATATACACTGTATGTATTGCTTTAATAATGCTCTTTTTTTTTTTTTTACAGTATGTAGTTTTCGTAATAAAAGGATAGAAAAATGTCTACTACTGCAACAATTTTTATTGTCATCTTCACTTTCATATCAACAACACGAAGCAAATGTCCTGAAGAATGTCTCTGTGATATTGATACTGAATATCGAAAAAGAGTCACGTGTAATCGTGGTGGTTTAGTTGAAATTCCGACTTTGCAAATGAGTGTTGACATACAAGTTCTAATTATCACTGCACCTCCTCATCATTACAATGAATTAACAATAGGAAGAATATTTTTAGACTTCCATGATCTTGAAGAGGTTCGAATCACGTATTCAAAATTACCAGCAATTGGGGATAGTTCATTTTGGCCAGGAAAAAATTTAAAAATTTTAGACTTAAGCCATAACAATATAACATTTATTCGAGATAAAGATTTTTTTGGCTTAAGAAATCTTAAAGTCCTGGATCTTAGCTATAACGGAATAGCAGCTTCCCCTTCAGCGCCTTTTAGGCTGCTCTCTAGTCTTACGACCCTATCTTTAGCAAAAAATAAACTTCGAACGTTAGTACCTCGTTTTTTTTACATGCTAGCAAAATTAGAAAAGCTCGATTTAAGTGGCAATCCGTTAAAAGATATTGACCCGGAAAATCTAAAAGATGTCAGGCCGTTAAGAAGATTTCATTTAGCGAAATGTCAATTAACACGATTGCATTCATTAATATATCAGCAACTTCCCAATTTAGAAGAACTAGATTTACGAGATAATTATTTTACTTATTTCTCCCCGGAGGAATTCAGACATTTAAAACGATTGAAATATCTTCATTTAGATGGCAACAATCTGACTTTGGTTGTTGAAAAAACATTTGATGGACACAATTTACGGCACCTAGGACTTTCTCGGAATAAAATTTTCAAATTTTCAAAATGTGCATTTTGTAATTTATCTATACAACAGTTAGACCTTTCATATAATCAACTAGTCAACGTGCATTTTGATGTTTTATCTCCCGTTGCCCATTCATTAGAAAGTTTAGACTTGAGTTTCAATTCAATCGACTCTGAAGATTTAGAATTAGTCTTAAGTCCTCTTTATAAACTAAAAAAACTATCTTTGTCAGGAATGAAACTTAGTCAACTTTCTGATGATGCGTTTTTTAATAATAAAGAGTTGAAAACTCTAGACATATCGTACAATTCTTTTGTTAATCTGTCAGGTCAAACATTCCAGCCTTTGCAACAAATAGAAGAAATTGACCTCTCTCATAATCAACTAGAATATCTGGATCCATATTTCTTGGAGCAAGTGGAAAACATGACTACATTAAGTGTTTTGCATTTACATTCAAATCCATGGTCCTGCCATCGTTGCTCCGTCCTGCCATTATTACAATGGGTTCGGCAGTCTCCTCTCTATAGCAGTACATGTGACGTTAACTATGAAAGTAGTACTTGCATGAGGTGTGCTACTCCCGTTTCTTTAGAAGGACGTGCTCTGCATTCATTACGTCGCGTGGATCTTGAATCATGTGCTAATCTCCTGTCCCAATCTCGTGTATTTGTAGCATCATCCAATATTGCAATAATTGCTGCAGTATTAGCTGTTATTATTTTACTAATTGGTGTCACAATATCAGTAATACTTTACAAGCGTCATGGTGCTGTGTATTATACACATGAAGGAGAAAGAACGCCAACATTAGGAGTTCTAGGAATTCCTGCCAACTATGGAAATACAAACGGAAGAACTTTTGTAGATGACAAACGACGAGCATATTTTGTAACCTTGGATAGAATTGATGAGCTTGCGGAAGAAAAAATAGTTTCTACTAGAAACATTAATTGTACTTGAGAAGAATAAACATATAATTCTCTCGCATTAAATCTTATCCATTATAATGAACTCTTTATGGACCAACAATGATTTGAAAATCGTAAGAGACATAAATGTACTTAATGTATTCATGACTATCACTTTAAAATTACTCAAGAAGACATTAATTCATTTTGTATTAGTACAATAGTTATTTTAAATCAGTGTGCAGAAATATCGATTGAAATATTGTGTGATCTGTTAAGTACACTTTTTATTACTATCTTTTTTAAAAAAATTAAGTAAACTAAATTAAATTAGTAAAAAATCATTTTCTTAAAATACTGTATGAGGAAAAGATTCAAACCAAAAATTCTAAATGAAATTTTTAAATAAAAATTGGAAATTAAAATATTTAAAAAAAATATTTATTGATTTCTATAAACATATTTTATAAAATTTTGTTAAAATCTTGGATTCCAAATTAATAACAATAAATATCAATATTTAATAATTATTTAATAAATTATTAAGTAAATATTATGAAAAGAACTTTTATCATTATTGCCTCTTGTTATTTAAATTATTGTGCATTTCTTGTATTAATTATTCTTTAAATTTAATTTGTATTCACATAAAAATTTGGCTAAGGTTTTATTAAATTTATTCTTAATAATAAATTATGATCTCTCCCTACAAAATCAGATATGCTAGTGCTCTGATCTATTGCTCCGGTGTTAGAGTAAAAATTATCTAGCAAGAAGTGGAAATTTAACAAATCTTTACTTTTGGAAGAAGAAGAATCATGACATATTATTTAAAATTTTCGCTAAATGTTTTCTCCCGTTCTTTAATTACTTTTATAAAATAAGCTCTTAAGAAATAAATATTTTTGTGATTGTGAATTGAAATTAAATAAATCATTGAAAAACTTTTAATAGTTTTTGTTTATTTCCCTAAAATTTCCATAGTAAAAATAATGACTTTATGATTTAAGCAAACATTTTAAAATTTACCTAGCCTGGCTGAAACTAACTCTTTAATAGTTTGGTTTACTTGTCACGTTATGATCACTTTTCCACTTGTCAGCTTATTCAACCATGACTTATAGTTTGAAGAAGATTCCAAAACTCCACACCCGAAGTGAGAATTGGATCCAACATCTTGTGAATTTAAGTGCTGAGTATTTGATAATTTATATTTTTGAAATATCCAAAACGTTTTTCTGCCAGTTTTATGTGACATAAAATGAAATATCATTTAAATATCAATTTGACAACAGCTTTTAAGTAAAAAATAGCTTCCTTTTCCAGTAAGAAAATTTTAGTTATCTTAATTTATTTTTCCATGTGACATTGTAATTTTTATTGTTTTCAGTAAAAACATCATATTAACTATTGATAACTATTGGTATGTTCTAAATTGAAAAATGGCATAAATTTTTTTGTCGTAAACTATGTATTGTAGTCTTAAAATCTAGAAATAGTTGCACTTTTTCCTATATAATCATTCTCTGACAATAATAATTAATATGTGTTCTTCTCATAATTAATATCTTAAGAATAATTAGATAAACAACAATTTCATATGTAATGTTTCAAATAGGAAAAATAATTTTAAGATCTTTAAGAGATAATATGATCTTTAGAGCATTACTGAGAGAAATTTAGGATGATGAAATAGTTCTTTATTATAATAATTTTATTATAGATATTGAAAATTTTTTGTTGTTATTTTTCAAAATGGCCTTGTTATACTTTTAAAAATTGAATGTTTTTTATTTTAATTTTGTAATTTAAATGTAATTATCTATTGTAAAATAAAAACATTCATAATCTTTATTTCAAAAATCAATTATTGTTATAAATTTTGTTTGCTTGGTTTTTAAAAATATTCTTGAATTCAGAACACGTCAGAGTCAAGATAGTTCAATACAGCTTAGTTATTTATTCAACTTTCTTTAATTAATTTTCACTCCTTTTGAATTGCAGTCTGTGTGTTTCGTTTGTTCCTTTCATTTAAAAAAATTTTTAGTCGAAGAAACAATTAATAAAACTTGGAATGCCAAAGTCAATAAAAAAATTCTTCAAAATTCATTCAATGAAAATATAAAGTTTTTCATTATTATTTTTGTGCATAATTTTTTATTCTGTGGATATTGTTAGAAAGTAATGAAGTTATATTTCTAAGGCTACTAGATGTGCTGGTTTGTGACTCTAAATCTATTACTCATTATTATTATCTAAAGTGAAGAGGGGTTATATTGAATTATATGATAAGAAATATCACACATTAACAGGATTCATTTCTATGATGTAAATTATTTAATGAAGAATTATCATTCCATATTACTTCATAGTACATATGATAAAATATTCCCTTTTAATATTTTTCATTTAAATTCATTTTTTTTTAAATTTAGATTGAAATTATGACTGAGATATTCTCAAATGTTATACTGAAAATTTTGAATCATTTCAGTCTCATTTATAAATTTAATTATTCATAAATTGCGAAAAGATGCTAATGAAATTTTTTTCGTTTGAAAATATAGATAAGTTTTGGCAGAGAAAATTCATTTTTTAAAACTAAAATGTTAAAAAAATTGCTATATATAAATTCTAGAATATTATTCACATAACAGCTTAAATTAACTCCGTTTCCTTGGCTGTTATTTCAATGGAAATTTCCTTACTTTTTTTATTTATGCTTATAACAACAAAAAATTATTATTAATAACCAACCATTGTGTTGCACAAATTGTGTTATATAATTGATTTTATTATAGGTTGTGTGTGTTTTTATATTAAATTGTATTATAAGTTTATCATTTCGATGCAAGAACTGTATTATGTATACTTACTTGACTCAAACAATTATCATTTATTTCTAGTACCTTCATATGGAAATATATTGTAAAGCCGTGCAAAATAATATCAAATTGTAAATAAAGATTGCAGAAAACATTTGTTTAGCTCGCATTATTTCAAGCTTTTAACACTTCTACAATTAGATGATTTCTATTTCCCCAAATAATAATTTTTGAAATAATATAGGCATAGTAAATAATATGAAGATGAAATAATATAAGATTATGCCTATTTTTCCAAATAACAAATAATTTGTTTACAATATTATTGTTACTTTCTATAGTATTCTCGATACAACTTAATTAATCACTTCTAATTATGGATGATATTGCATATTTTTCAGAAGAAAATGAGATAAAATTTCACATAAACGCAGCTATTGTGTAGAAAATAGCATATTCGCAATTTTATAAAAATAAGGCTTCTAGAATTGTTTGGATACAAAGCCGTTCTAATAAACAGCAAACTATGGAAAACCCTTTGGAACTTGACAAAGACCGAAGAATGCTGTACTCCGAAGAACTGCAAGTGTTCAACAGTATATTTTACGTCGAATTAAAATCTAAATTTGTTAGAATTTACAAAGAATACATAAGTGGAAAAGTTCCTATTTTACACAAAATTATTTACATAATTGTCTTCCTAAATAAATAATTTATTGAAGTTTTTAAATTTCTGAGATGTGTTAAAATTCTTTAGGCAGTTTTACTCACTGATTTTTAAAAAAAATAATTAAAAATGTTGACTTGGTAATGAATTTGGAAAATAATAAAAAGTATTAATTCAAATCACATTTCATTCACGAGTCACAAATACCAAATAAGAGTAAAAAAAAGTAAGTTTAAAACGCAGATATTTGTATTTAAGAAACAGCAGCTATTTCTTTTTGAATTTTGTTTATTTTTTGCAGTGTTAAAATTTTGTTTATTAAATTATTGTTTGTATGACATACGTTAATATACAATACCTATAATTTAAATATTACGGTTAAGATTCTATCTATACAATGAATATATGTTTTCAAATTATCTAAACAAATTTTACATTTTACTGATAAAACTTAGCTTTAAGCAAATACCTATTTTCGTTTTATTTGGTGTTCTTAATTGAGAAAAATTAGTTTTATGATAAATACCATTTTCATCTAAATAATAAAAACTATAACCTCGTTGTATTTTTGCATATAAATATATACATTATCGGATAGACTACTGACAATTAAAATTTTGTTTTTACACTATACATTTTGAATTTAGCATTATTACACACAAAAATTTTCCTTACAAATTCTTACAGAATGGAATAAAAGAAATTTTAAAAGTTTGGATAATATTATTTTTCATCAACGATTTTTTTGATAAATCATTTAAGATTTTCAAATTAAAAAGTAATAATTTAGAATTACTGAATAATTATATAGAAAAAATGTTAATTTTTTATTTATATACGAGTGTAATAAAAATTAATGAATGAGAACATAAGAAAATATCATAAGATGATCAAATTATTTTTATTGGTATTATATTTTATAAGTATATTAGCTTTGTTGTGAATTTTCCATTCCGGAATTCCTTAATATTCATAAAGCTTGTGATTCGAAATAGAATTTTATATTTGTTTCAAAAGTGCATAAATAGTGATTTATCCATTATAATTATTTGTTGCTATAATTTTCTAATTTTAACTAAGTATTTTTTATCAGAAAATAATTGAATTTAATGATAAATTTGTATAGTCTGATAGGAATTTAGTTCCATTGCAAAATAATTTATAAATTATGAAACAAAGATAATACTAATGATTTAATGAATCGTATTCTAACTTCTGTTTCTTTGAGAATAATGGTTTTTAGATGAAGAAAATTTTATATACATATATATTCCGTTTTCATTCATTTACACACACAGTAGTTCATCTCAACATAAGAAACGTTATTTTTTATAGGGTTTTCTGCTAGTTCTGAAAATATTGTGAACCATTTTTAAAAACTTTTTTAGGTCTAGTGGTAGGATCGCACTCTTTTAGGGTAAATGGTCATAAGTCGAATCCTATCTACTGAGGAACAACGGAAGATAAGTGTGTTTTTTATGGTTTCCGGCTGCTCAACTTTCGCATTGGTCGGGGAAGTTTTCCATGTTTTGTCACTTGCAACATTTTATACGGCACTCTATCTATGAAATATTCTATACTGAAGATATTAAAAAGTCTTACAACTGCCTTTCATTATGTGATCCACAAATCCCAATGTCAAAGAAAATTTTTTCGGTTTCCCAGAGGTGTGAACATGTCTCTTTAAAGAGAGAAGTTCTGGATGCAATCCCAGCCATTGTAAAGAGAGATGGATGTTTCGTTTCTATTTTCTGTCTATAAATCTGCCCGGCTGGTTATTTTGGAGAATAACTGAATTTTTATTTGTTGAAACATGAATATGGCCTACATTCTATGAAAAGTCCACCAGACATGCATTCCACTTCGGATGTTGAAAAATCTTACAATAGTCCTCAAAATTTGATAAAGTATTGCCTTAGTGACAATCCATTATACTGGGTAATGGATTAGTCTTATGAAAATTTTCCAGTAAAGAATCAATAGCAAATAGTAAAAAAGACAAGAAAAATTGCTGAAATGCTTTAAAAGAAAAAATGGCGATTCTCTAAATAGTAGATACTTGGGAATTTTCTGAGTTTCTAGGTTTGTGACACATGAATATGACACTCCATCTATGAAAAGTACTTCAGAAATTCTCTAATAAAAATTTGGGGCTTTATATTAAAATGCCTAACAACCTTAGACTCTAGGGCTATTTTATTACGATGAATCAAAACCTGGACATATTTAAAACTGCAGAAAAACAATATTTTATAAAAAAAAATATAAATAATTTCTCTTCCAAATTAACAAAGATACAAATGAGATAATTTAAACAAAAAATATTTTTATTTTTTTAGAAAAACTAAAATGCTTTATATCATTGCATTTCTCGGGTTTTTTTAGTATGTAAAAGTCAACCTTTAACAAAATATCTGCTAAGTGCCACAATTGAAGAAAATATTTTCACTATAATTAATTAAAAAAATAAATAATATTGCTTAAATATAGTTCTGCTTCTTTCAAAGTAAATGTTTGTGAATATAAGAAGGGGTTAGTGATAATTCTAATTTTTACATTTAACACAACTTCAGCACACTTAAATATTTCCAAAAATTTTAATATAAAATTGAAATTTTAAAAAAAGTGTGAGTACTATCTTAATCTCTCGGAATATTTATACCACGGTAAATAATTATAAGTTGATGCTATAATGAATATAATATATAATTTTATGATACGGATTCAAAAGCTTTTAATTTCTAATAAAATTATTTCATCAATCAACATAATAACTTTAAAATTTAAAAAATCTATAAAAATATAATCATAGTTTTAAGAATTTTTAACAAAAGTTAAGCAATGCATTATTTAAGTAAACGTAAAATTTCTTAAAATGTACATCTAGAAATCTTGAAGCATATGATACAACTGCAAAGAATCGAATATTTTCTCATTGCTTCTTATTCATCTAAACAAAATTTATCAATTTTTTTTAAACTATATTATTTACGCGCTCGCGTGTGTGTGTGTACAATGCACAAGTTTTTTTATTTTTTATTTTTAGATTTAAACTGTCATATATTTAATGATACGGAAAATGTGCTCGATATTATAATGAATCATACAAATACTAAAATGTAAGTTAACATAACCTAAGAAAATAAAAAAAAATATTACAAATGAATTAAGTGTAGATATTACTGCAAAATTTGTTGCAGACAATCAAAACAAGTAATATATAAATAGAAAATTTTTTAAAGTCAATTCCTGCTCTAAAAATACATACTTAAATATACTTCTCACAGTAACTATAAGATACTCATTATTTCAGCAGCAATTCTACAATTCTGTAAAAAAACAAAATATATATATATATATATATATAAAAGTTAAATAATGTTACTACATGTATAGTAAAGTTGAATTTTTTCATAAAGTTCGATTAGATATAGCAACTGGACTGCACATTTCAAATGAGTTCCAGCTAGAAGACTCACAGTACAGGATCATGTCTTTCCATCTCTGCCAATATGAACGTCTGTGACAATACCACATTTCCACATAAGTTTTGGCACTTTATCCTCATGAATGAATGAGAGCAAAAGAGTCCTTAATTAAGATAGGATTTCTCTTTCTCAAGGTAGATTGATGAGCAGACCTTAATTCCTAAAGATATTATTTCCTCCAACTTTTCCAAAAAGTAGTTACTATTTTTTGTTGGTGCTAATACTTTCTTGTGAGGACATCTTTCGTTGAAAGCGGTTGTACGAATTGTCCAGGAAGAGACAATATTCAGCTGCCTATCAAGAAGTGAGCATATGTAAGAATCACTGATTCATTTTCTTCATCTTTATAAGTTAGTGATCTAGAGTTCAAGGTGGCTTCAATTTCTCTGACCGTAATTTTAAGTTTCAAATAATTGAGATAGGTGTTTCCTAAAACTTTTTTTGATGGAAGTCTTCACAGAGCAAAGAAGCCTCTTCCAAAATCCTCCTCACTTAGCTACCTTTTCTACGATTTTTTCCAAGTTATTATATATTCATTAAAATAATTTCCACATTCTTCGTTACTTAAAGTTTCATTTAAAAGATTAAAATCTCTTAATAATCTAATTCTAAATAATCTAACTAAGTTACTTCGAGTGGAAACGCTTCTCTCACACGATCTGAGGGTAAACAAGACATTTTCTTTGTGGCAGGTTTCGCTCTTAAATATTAAGGGTTTTATTCTTTACCTAATTTAGGGATAAATAACTCTTCGCTCAATTTGACAGCGTCTCTGATAACCCAGCGCATCCAGTTCTCTCTTGACATTTGCGAATTATCATTTCAGTGAACTCGTCCTGACCGGGTAGCAACAATGGATGTTTTTGTTCATTACTCAAGTCTGAAAATTGTTATCGTCCACGTATTCCGATCAGTCCAATATTATCAAGATATGGTTTGTACACAGCTATTTTTGGAGAAACTGGTAACTTTTGATTAGAATTTAAACTTTTTATTTCTCTAAGAAATTCTTTCTCTTGAGGTCTTATAATTCAGTAAATTTTAGAATCATTCAAAACTCTTCAGCTGTTAGCGGTCCTTCCTTTTTTTTTTCTCTTTAATTCTCAAATTAAAAATAAATCTTTTGATCCATGCAGTAACTCTAAGGAATTTTGTAAAGACATTAATTTTACATATCCAATTAGTTTTGACTCAATACAACTAGCTTGTAAAACAAGACATTTTTTACTAGTCTTTTCTTCTTCAGCTATCTTCATTTATAGGTCTGGATACGCTACAGGCCAATGATTGCGTTCCCCGAAAAGCCAATTAGATCCGTTGAATCACACTCGATTTTCCTTCAGCCTTAAAGAATTTTCACCTCTCGCTAAAAATCAGTAGGATTTTCTTTCTCTGGGTAGTAGTTGTGTGATAAGGGATCAGTGATACCTTGAATTTCAATTATTCTGTTGAAAACAATTGGTTCAAATCTTTTAACTTCTCGTTCACTCATTGAAGAACGATCGTAGAGTCAGTCCAATAAAAGTAGTTACTTATTCTCAAATTAATTTTATGCAAGATGCATTTCGTTAATCTACAACCTATTACAGGACCCATTAACTTTAAACGTGAAAGAATCACCTTTTTCAAAGGAGCAATTTTAGATTTTGATGAAACACAAATACAGTTTTTATTTCATATTTCTCAATAAACCTAATATAAAATACTGATCCATAAACTTTAATACTACTATCGCTGAAACAATGCAATCGAATATCAAATGTCTCCTTAAAACTTTAACTTTTAAAGTAATGTCTTTCGATTTCAATTTCCTTTAAATTAATTAAATCATCACAACACCTTCTAAATCTTTTTTGAATGTTTGATAGTAATGATTTATCCCAATCATATCTAGTAATTCAGCATTTCTGCATAAGGGTTTTACACGTACATAAGGATTTAACGTTAAATGATTTAATAAATCCTATGAGATCTTAGAGTTTACCAACTATTTTTAATAAAATCTCTTTGTAATTTCTTCATCTGAATTCAATATGGTAATATCTGGCATTGTAATCCTTAACATATCGTTCCTACATTCCCAATAATAACCTAAAATCTTGCCATAATCTGTTAATGGCTTCAGATCAAAATTTTTTTTTTTAGTCCCATTTCCTCTTTAAGGAAACTAAGTTTGTTTTCCATTTTCTCTTATTAAAACTAACCTTTTATAAAACCTTTTTCATATCTTGCTGTATTTCTAAAGCTTCTTTTGCACTGTCTGCGCCGCTTATTAAATCATCAACATACATACAATATTCAATTAAATCACTAACGACTGGATTATCATATCTGAAACTTTCTTCACGATGCTTAAATGCAGCTGTTAACAAATATGGGCTACAAGATGCTCCAAAAATAACTCGAGTCATTCTAAGAATTTTATTCTTATAATTCCCTATTTAACCAAAGAAATGTAACTGAATATCATCCTCAGATGAGAGTAATATCTTCAGAAACACTTCTTCCATGTCAGCTGTAAATGTTATTCAATTTTGCCTAATGTTCATTAATATTCCTAATAAATCTGGGTTAAGATTAGATCCAACTGTTAAACATTCATTTAATTAAAAGGAATTTGTGGCATGAGCGGAGGTATCAAATACCACACGTAGCTTTCCAGTAACCTTATTTTCTCTATGTACTCCTTGATGTGGAAGGTAAACTGATATTTTTCAGGATTAACAGAAACTTCTTCCACCATTTCTCTTTCTAGGTAATCATCGATAATTCTTTAATAGCTTTCAAGAAAAATCCTGGGCTTTTCTTAAATTTCTTAGCTAAACTATTTAGTCTGTGTGTTAAAAGTTATTTCATATAGTTATCTTCTAAATCTTCCACCTTTTCGTTAAAGGGAAATTTAACTTGGTAATGCTTATCTTTTAGACTAATGGACTTTTAAAACTAGTTTAAAATTTCGTTTTCCTTATCAATATTTTTTACTTTCGTTTTTAATTCCAATTTAGTCAACCTCCCAAAAACTTATTATCTTTTTAAATTTGATATCAGAATTGCATCCTATCATGTGAACTGCGAGTTTCACAACGTTCATCATTTATTTCAATTCTCACTTTATTTTATTTTTTTTTTTTTCAATAATTAGTTCAGTAGAACCAAATGTATAAATTTTTTCACTCAATTCTTCTTGCCCTACTATTTCTAAATTTAATTCTTTAGAAACCCGCTCAAGGATAAAAGATCGGCAATTTTATCGGCCACCATTATCTAACAAACATAGAAATTTCTTATTTCGATTATTTCCTTCAATATTTGCAGTTGCAGTTTGCAAATGATCTTCTGAAACAGAAGTGGTATCCGATTTCAATTTTATTAATATTTTCATGTAATAAACTATTGTCTCTCCTTAACATCTATCACTTAACTCGCCTTCCCTCTCCCTTTAAACAGTTCCAACATTTAACTCCTGGTATTTTGCCTGTGTTTTGGGGGAGTGAAAGGAATTCCTTTCGCTACGAAATATTTCTAGTATCTCTTTGAGTGAAAATCGCCTTTCCGTTGATTTGCATCGAGAAATTTTATAATTTTTCTTCTCTATTTCATTTTAAAAAATTTGCACATGTTTAAAGCAATCCCAAACATAATTTTTATTATATCTATTGTATTCTAAAGCTATTTTTCTTCCAATAACTTTAATAAGATAGGAAATAACAAGCTACGGTAATTATTTAATTGTATTCCAGCGGCTTCAAGTGACCGAACATAACATGTGTCGCATAACTGGTGCAATTCTTTTAACTCTGCCCGTATATTTAATAATACATTTACATAAGCTCTAACAATGATAACTTTTTGCCCGTATCTTAAGTAACTCTACAGCTCTATAACAATTATTTTCTGTTAAAGTCAAACCTGGAATTGGAACCAAAGCTTCACCCTTTAAAAATGATTATAAGTAGCTAAAATTTATTCATATTTAATAAATTCTTGTTTTCATGTATAGATCCTTCAAATTGATTCCAAAATTCTTGCCAATTTTCATATTTACCATAAAATGGTTCTATAATTATTTTTTCTCTAATTTCCTGACTCGAAATTATTTCTGCTTCTAGCTGATCTAAATCATTGATATAATTTTTTAATTTCAGATCTAATTCATAAATTGCTCGTTAACCTTGTTTAATATTCTTTTTAATAAACTTCTAATTGTTGAGCACTTTCTTTTCAATTTATAAAATTTCAAAGCAACCAAAGTTTCATTTGGTTCTACCGACATATTTGATTTTAAATATGTAGTGCTTAAAATAAAACAAATAAATATATTCTCATGCAAACAAGAAACAAATACTGCTGTATTCTGAAAATTTATTTACATTAAAAATACAAACTAAAATTCATAATCTAAATCCTAATAACTGGTTTCCCGCATTTTCGGCATCATATAACAAATTTCTAAAAACTCTATTATTGATAATCATGTTTATCAAATCAACTTAAAAATGGCAAAACCAAATTCTAAATAAGCTTACCCTGAGCAAGTTTTTAATTTCTTTATTAAACACAGGACAAGACATGAAGCAAAAACATCTATATTGCTCGGTGAAGAATCTTATTCTGATGTCCAGGTATAGATTTATAATTGCAACAAGAGGTTCTTGTGATCAGTACAATGCAGATTCGATTCAATAGAAAATTCATTGATATAAAATACAAAACGTCACAGGGGACGTATGCAAAACGAGATCTGTTGACATCGAAGATCCAAACTAGACCTATTAAAGTAATTGGTACTTCGCAGGTATGTATAAAGTTTGCACAATAATATCGTCTAATTTATTAAATTATCTTATTACTCACAAAAATATTTATCTTGAAATCTTTAAGTGCATATTTGATAAGTTGCATTTCAAGCGTAATTGTCATTTAAAATTTATAATATATTTCAAAAGTTTTTACTTTTTTAACTTTGTTGTTTTGCCTTAACAAATTAACTGAATATTTTTCCAGAATATCTTAATTTTGATTGCAATACATAAGTGATGGTTTTTCCATTTCTTTGCAAAATAATTAAACATTTATTAGAGGGTAAATATCTTTATTATAAATAGCACATATTCTTCGAAAGATTTTAATCTATCATATTTTCTAGGAATGTTTCCTAACAATAATGTACAAGTTGTAGATAAATGATTATATTTCTAGTATTCAATTTAACAGCTAGTGGTTTTTAATACATATTTATATATAAATGGTTATATGTGGTTTAGATTCTTTTAAAAATTTAGATTTCATTTCAAATGGTAAAACATGGTTTAATTATCCTTTATAAGCATAAAATGATCACAGCAAAAGAACTTTATGTAGTAAAATTAATTTTCATGATTTATCATAGTTTGATATTATGTAATGTAATAATTTATAAAAACAATGTTCAACTAATCTAAATTCCATTTATTTAATATTACAATCACTACACTTGCGGGCTAAACATAAATCACCTTGTAAACTTTTAGCAGACTGCCATAAAAAAATTTAAAAAAGGGATCTTACGATTAGGGCAATGGACACACAATTCAGTAAAAAGTTCATGCGTATGCATATGTTAGAAATAAAACGTTATAAGCGATGAGAGCACATGCACAAAACACGTGCAGTCAGAACGCACAGCTTTACTAGAATAAAAGTAAGGAAGGAGACACAGTTAAAGATATTTGCTACAAGTGTAAGTAAGTTCTACAGTGAAATATGACTAGAAAAAATCACCTGAACGACCTACAAGCAGAGGAATAATCATAAAGTTTGAGAAGGGATTTAATTAGACCAGTGTAGTTGAAGATTTTGAAATCAACAAAAGTAAGGGTTTTTTTTTTTTTTTTTTTTTTTTTTTTTTTTTTTTTGCTTGCTTGCTTAGAAAAGTTTCCAAATTACAAGTGCAGCAGTGAAAAATGTTGTTAGCGTCTGCAGAAAAAGAATTGGAGTAGATGACCGATATATTATTCTGCTTGTAAAAAGAGCCTAAAACCAGTTAGCAAGAACCATTGCTTAACAATTGTATATAGCAACGCGCAGACAAATGTCATGGTAGTCATCGGTGGTGCAAGAAGAGTTTTCAAACCATTTAGACTGGTGCGAGAAGGATAAAAACTAGACATGTCATCAATGAAGCAGTTATCTCCTTATAGATCTGCCGTTTGAGAGTCACAAGAGATTCTTAACATCAGTTGATTTAAAGAGACGTTGGGACACCGTTTCATCCCAGTAACATCTAGGAAGAAGATAGTATGGTAGTCCTGGAGTTCTGTAGGGAAACATTATATTAAGCGAGGGGACTGAGCTCCATGTTTTCGACAAAATTTCTTTCTTCTGTAACCATATTTTGCTACTGTAAAGCCCTTATTACATTAGAGTTGCCGATATTTCAGATTCAGCAACTCTCATAGACTTAACATTACGTGACGTCACAGCTTGATTTTCAGCAGTCGTGACTCATTGTCAATGTTCGAGATTTCTATTATGTCGGCTATAAGAAAATAGCTCTTTTCTACATTTAATAATAAATCGCTTTTCTGAGGAACATGTTTAAGGCTGCCATATTTTACTCTGTAGGTGTCCAGATTTCATTATGAACTCCTATTTAGGAATTTAATTTGTAGCCAAATTTTATTTACATTACGCTATCTTGCTATTTTTTCACTCAATTTTATTGTTTGAAACTTCACATATAAAATGATGAAAGCAAATATTTGTCGTTGTGAAAAGGAAAAATATCTAGTTGCTGCATATTTGATTATAAATAAATGTATTCAAAAAGAAAAGAATTTGCAGTACGCCATGACTCCTAAAGAAACAAAATCTTTGTTGTTTTAATAACCTAATGAAGGAACTTGCTTTAGAAATATGTTTCAGAAATAGTTTTAAAAATATATTTTAAGTAGGAATAAGTCTTAATCAATCATTGTATTATTAGTATTTGTATGTCTTAAAGGTTATTTAAAATATGTAAAATGATTCAAAAATAAAGTTTTTGTACTAAACATTACACATCATCGCAGTGAAATTAACATTAAATTTTTCGCTTTCATTAAAAGAATATTAGTCCTTAATTTATCGAACATATGTTTATGATATTTTTCGTTATCAATTGTTCAATAATGTGCGAAAGTAAAATATTTAAGCCTAATTTAATTATTTTCCTCTTTGTTGCTTTCATCTAACTAGTCCACTCAGAACAGAGAAACTAACATGACAAATACTTTAAATACATTTACAACTAATTTTTAAATAGCTTTTTAAGTAATGTCACAAAAACTGTATATCATTCTAAAAAAATTTCAATTCTTGTTAAATCTAAATGTTGTGAATTTAACATAATGTACTTATAAAAATTAAATGTCTCACATGCACTCATTAACAATAATGAAAACAGATTACTTCTTCGCATGTTGTTATTTCCGCTTGGCGAAAAGAAGACAAAACCAGTTCCGTTAATCATCTATTGGTGATACGAATTGCTCTAGTTGCTGCTACATGCACAAAAAAGTTGATCATTTTTGGCAACTCATAACGCCAGTAACTTTCATTTGGCATGAAACTTGGCGAAAACAAAACAATGTTTAAATTTCAAAAGTGCAACTAAAAAAGAAATTTGAAATTTCATTGCACGATGAGTCAGAGTTAACGAAAATCGAGTTTTCACGTTACGTAATGTTAAGTCTAAATGGGAGTTGTTCAAACTGAAATATCAGCAACTCTAACGTAATAGGGGCTTAAGAAGGTAATACTTCTCCATGTCGTATGATCCGAGGTCCCTTTGGAGCAAACTTCGTTTTCATGGATGGCAATGCACGTTCACATCAGATTCCTGCTGTTTAGCAGATACTGATGAGGAAGATATCCCTCAAATGGATTCTCTAGCCAGCGTACACTTCTGATTTAAATCTCATAGAGCATGTATGGGATTCCTTGAAGAAACGTCTTGTAGCATGTTTATATTTTTTCCGGGAATAACAAACAATTGAAACAGATGCTGATTGAATAATGACACTCTTATCTCAAGAACTGTTGGACTATCTTATACTGAATATGGAGAGACGGTGGGAAGTAACTATTGAGCAGTAAAGAGAAATCATCTCCTATACTAAGAAATGTCTGCTTGTTATTCTTCATCTTGGACAGACAATCATGTATAACGATACTATGAGATCAATGAAACTTTTTTTTATAATCCTTATTGTATGCATTGTATTCATTTTTTACACCTCTGTGCTTTCATCATCGTTTAAGTACAAAACGTTGTCCCTCATTTTCGAGTTTATTCTCAGAACATTTCTCATGTTGTTAAAGCAAAAACATCTGCTGCTCCAGTTTTACACACCAGTGTATATACACTGCTCAAAACAATTAAAGGATATTGTGGTTTTAGGTGGATTTTGTGGCTGGGAAACTTTCTAGCTGATTGATACACGGCCGTCAGACGTAGTAGGTTACATGAGAATAAATTACAAATGTTTGGAAAAAAATGCATTTTATTGCGCATTTGTGTACAAAAGGAAAAGCATATGAGAGAAAAGGAATAAGAAAATATGTTTCCTTCAAAGAAAATAATAAAGAATAATAATAATTCAAAAGAAATAATATCTTTGAGGAATGGAGTCGATGAGGCTATTAATCACGAGTTGGGGTATTCTGTCCTACTCTTCCAGAAAGTTCTCTCTAGTTCTTGGAGAGTTTGTGGGGGTGGTTGGTGGATAACAACTCGTCTTCCTAGAGCGTCCAAACGTGCTCTATTGGATTCATGTCTGGAGAACACGCTAGCTATTCCATTCGAACGATTCCTTCATCAAAACTAAAATCCACCACCAGGTTAGCACGATGTAGCCTGCAGTCATCGTCCATTAAAAGGAAGTCATCTATGATTGTTGCAGCGTAAGGGACTACAATAGGTCTGAGGATCTCATCTTTATATCGGCGACCTGTCAGAGGTCCATCTCGAATGATATAGAGGTTTGTGCACCCGTCAATGGAGATGCCACCATACACCAACACTCCCTCACCCCCAAATCTGACACTTTCGTGCACGAACGCAGGATTATTCCTACTGCCACTGTCCCTCCAGATGAAAATACACTATTATCAGGTTGAACAAAAAATGAGACTCGTCAGAAAAAAGAACATTGCTCCATTCATTTCTCCTCCATTTCACATGCTCTTTTGCCCACTCCCTGTGGTCGTGACGATGCCTTGATCTTAGTTTAACACATTCCATCGATCGGCGAGCATACAGACCAACACCAT
The DNA here is from genome assembly GCA_026290005.1 of Latrodectus geometricus. NCBI lineage: Eukaryota > Metazoa > Arthropoda > Arachnida > Araneae > Theridiidae > Latrodectus > Latrodectus geometricus. The sequence goes on along the minus strand of JAPDSC010093491.1, from coordinate 2,964,503 downwards.
GGAGCTGGTTTTGATCAGTCTGAGTTGAAACCGTGGTGTCAGTAGCCGAGTAAAGGTGTTGTTGAAAAAGAGTAGCGTTCATATTTTGGTGTCTCCAAGCAGTTAATACTAAATAAGTAACGATCTTCCTTGGGTGTTGTAGCCCATCTACGACCTTGCCCTGGTCTTCGGCCTGTACTTCCAGTCTCCAAAAACCGATTCCAGATCCTGGAAATCACACTTTGTGACAATCCAATGGCTTGCGCTACTTCGGCTTGAGTTTAGCCCCCTAACCAACTAACAACTCTCCAAGCTTCTGAATCGGTTAAATGACTTCGCTGAGACATCGTACTCATTGAAGCAAAGCAGTCACTGAATGACGACAGTACTCCACAGTTTGAAAATCAGAAAAAATGTGCATTTGTGATTCTTTTCTCCCATTTTTGGCAAAAAAAAAAGTTCGCTTATATCTTCATTTTATATAAAACTTACAATAACCTTTAATTGTTTTGAGCAGTGTATATATTTGTGTATACATATAATCTAATATTATATATAATCAAGATACCATAAAATCGGTAAATATACATCATTTGTATTTCATAGTCATTCTTTTAAGTCTTTAATTTTCTCTTTTTTAATTTGAATAGCAATTCATTTTCTTTTCATGTCTCTTATATTCATCAAGTTTCTCTAAATATCAAATAATTTTTCAAACTCATTTTTTAATTTTATTTGTATACTCAATGTTTATTATTTGCTACAAGCAAATTTTATTTCTAAAAGTTTTAATAATTTCTTTGACTCGTCTAACACGACACCTAATATTGTTGCAAGGCATTTTAATATCTACCATGTAAATTCTTTTCACAAATAATGGACAATATATGAAAGCAGAGAAAAATTCAAATTTTATATGTAGAGTAAAAGGAACATATGAATGGAATAAAGAACAAACATTGTCCTCTTCAACAGTGCAATGGCAAAGGACAATCGTCAAAATCATGCCCCTACATCCCAAAAGCATGCAAACTCACCAAATATAAAGTTGAAAGCAACAAATAATCAGCATGTATAAACAATAAAATACCAAATAAATAACTCCACACAAATCTAAAAATTAATTCCAAACCAAGTAAAACTGCATATATAAATAACAATAACTAAGTGCAAACACTAAAAAGTAAAATTTCAAGCTCTGTAGAAGACCTTCATGTGACCGTTCTATAATTCATTACAAAGACTTAGAAAGCCCCTTATAAGCAATTCTTTACTTGCTAAAAAGAGTTTGATAAACTTTATTAGTATAATATTTAGTAAAGTAGTTTTTTCTAACTCTTTTTAATTATTACAAATATTATATATTTTATTTAATTGATCAAAAATTATATTATTATAATTTTTAATAGAAATATTCGAATTTCAATAAATTAATTTATTAACCCTAAAATTAAATTCATCACCATTATCATATATATATATATATATGTATAAGTAAAACGAATGTGTGATTTTAACTTCAATAAAAATATCTAAACTTTATAAGTTATTATCATTTGTCTTTATTGAGTTAAAATCTTCAGGATATATATTTAAAAATTGTTGCAAATTTGGGAATTCAAGTATAAATTAGTCTCTAAATCTGAAAGCATATATGGCTTTTGTATAACATAAAGTTTTCAAACTAATGCAAAAATAAATGAGTGAGAAGATTTGAGAATTTTTTTTAACTATGCGAAAATCTATTTATGTGCATGTACTTTTTTTCCCCCAATATAAATATAATTATTATCGATACAAAATCTTAAATCCTTCCAAAATTCCATAAACCGTATGAGGAACCTCAGACAAGTAAAAGATCTTTTTGAAGTAACCTTTAAAGAAACTGATAAACCTTTTGAAGTTAAGCATATCAACAGGTTTATCAACCTGAATTGTTATGAAAAGATTTTTAAAATCAAACGGGATATAATATATATTATTTGTGAGCCAATTAATAGCTTATTATAAATAATCGAACTTATTTGTTGGTTTTGTTATACTTTTTAAAATAACATTTAAATAATATATGGAAATATAGTACCAATATTGTCAATGTAAAAATTAGGAAGTAATACATCTTTATTTTATTGAGGTTTAATGATCCTTTTAACAAAAAAAAGGGTAAAGTGAGTTTCGTATAGGAAAAGTACCTTTAATATGGGGTATAATCCCCCCGAGAACCAAAACAGCACATGCGTCATGTGTGTTGCTCTCAATTATGCGGTCTATTAATTGAGTAAGAAGGGCGAGCCATTGCTCTTCAAAAGTAGTTAAAAGCGTGGCTAGGGTCCTGAAAGTGGGATTGAGAGCTGCTACGGGTCGTTCTAGAGAGTCTCAAACATGCTCAATTAGATTAAGGTCTAGTGATCGAGCTGGCCACAGTATATATTCAATTGTTTCTTGCTCAAGATAAGCATCCAAGAAACGAGCCCTGTTGGTCTCGCATTATCATCCTGTAGCACAAAACCATCACCTATTTCCCCGGCATAAAGGCACACATAAGAGCATACAGGATATCATTTCTATAGGTGTGAGCATTAACATTTACATGGGAAAAGACATGGAAATTTTTGCATCTACCTAAAGAGATACCATTCCAAACACATGTGCTGCCTGATCTGTATGCATCTCTTTCACGGATGTTTGATTCATAAAAATGAGTTTCAATTTCTCTCCAAATGAAAATGCGCCTCCTATCGCTTTCGAGACTAAACTTGGAGTCATCCATAAAGAAAATAGCCCACCATCGATCTCACGTCCAGTGGACACTTTGACTTGCCCATTGCAAACGTTCCCACCTATAACGTGATGTGTGCGAGACACAAATGACTGGTCGCATCGCATAAAGACCAGGTTCTTCGATGTACAGTTGATCTGTATATCAACCTTCTAGAACTTGCAGAGGGAGAGTATCTGATGTGGTTCTACTCCTTCGAGCGCATAATCACAAATATCTGTCATCGGCACTCGTAATAGTGTGTGGTCGTCCTTGGCTGAATCCCCTGGAACCTCCAACCACAGTTGGAAATTGTTGTTAAAGTTTATGAATCATAGACGTACTCATAGTCAGCCATTTACCCACTTCTATCCTGCCTCTAATCTCCCAGCAGCTTACCATCGAGCTTGCTCGATTAATTGATGATTGAAGACCATTGTTACAATTTCGCTTTACATATTTCTAATCTCAGACACGCAGCTACAATTACCGCCTTGCTCTGAGACATTCGTTTTTATGCTCCTCTAAAATGACGTATTGTGACAGCAATGCCACTACTTCGCATAATATCATATTATTCAGCTACTTTTACTTACCAACGTGTTCAAATTTCATTGAAATTTGCCCATTTTTGGAACAGTTATCGCTATTTTTGTGATATTTCCTTAATTTTTGGTAACCAGAGTATTTATGAATTTAATGAAAAAGAATTCCTTCCAATTTGAATAATGTTAAATTGGAACAAAGTAAGATTTAGATATTTTGATTACTAATTTATCTATATCAAGAATAAAATTTTTAAAACCTATTTATTACTATTATACTGAAAGAGTATAAATTCGGGATACCTATATTGAGAATATTCCTTAATTCAGAATTTAAAACAATATCACTATTTCGTGTAATTATATTATAAATAGAGGAATCTATAAATTTACATTTAGGATCAGTACAAAGAAAATCGGCATTCTCTCTGCTAGCATTAATATTACTACAAAATTTACGGCATTTAAAAATATATCTGTCAAATAGTAACTAACAATGTTTAATCATAATTTAATTTGAATACACACAATTTAATTATAAAATAAAATAAAATCCTTAATTAATTACAGTAAGATTTGAAAATTTAATTTAATCATATAAATGATATTTATAGGAGGTAATAAAATAATCAGATTTGATTTTTCATTAAAATTTAATTTACTTAATTTATATACAAAAGATGTAAAAAAAATTAAAGTTTTAAATAATCATTTTGAAAGTTAAATTTTGTAAGTACTCTAGAGAAAAATACATTGTTTTTCATTTAAATTCATTGTAAAATTTTTACAAGGAGAATAATTACAAATATTTACAAACTGATTTTTCTATTTCAAAAATTATATCATTTTAATATTTAATATTATTGAGATCTGTTTAATAATTTTTTATACTTTTTTGATATAATTTTTTAATTTTTTTATTTTTTTTGTTACTATTATTTAGTTTAAAGTATGTAAAAGATTTAGTATTATCATTAATTTTTGAATGTTTAAACAGATCATTAAGTTCAAAAGAATAAGAGTTTTATAATATAATATACATATCAATTTTCTGTGATTAAATGTAAATTATTATTAGAATCAATATCTAATATAGTAACAGCAGCATTATCAAAACTAAGGACATCAAAATATTCAAACTGAATATTAAAACTTTTACTGCTGTTGTCGTTTTTAATATTAAATCCGTGTAAATTAATGCGGGTATTTAGCATATTAGAAATTTGTCCTTTGTATTTAAAATTCCAAATACCAAACAACAGAACTCAATCTTTTAGAGTTTTCCCCCCATACCACAGACCAATATTTAAGACTAATATCTTCCCAAAACAAACGGCATGACGAAATTTGAAATGCCGCTAGGTGGCATGACCGAAGCTTTCTACCACTATCGTAGTGGGAAATGCATTGATCTCTATGGGAATAAAAATATTTTAAAATTAATTAAATGAAAATGCAAGTAATGTGAAACAGTTGAATTTACATAACAAATGTTTTGATTTTTAATCTGTCATTGATTATAGTAAAAAAGAAATGATATGGGAAATACAAAATTTAACATTTTATTATTAGGTGTTATGCAGAATGGAACTATTTAACTTTCGGTTTTGTGAATAATGAACAATTTAATTCAGAAAATTCATTGCATATATTTCCAATATTATTTGAATTGTTATGTTTCTTTTTTGATGTCTTACCTCGATTATTCATTTTAAATTTCTCTAAATTTAACTACATAATAGATAGTTTTTAGAGCTAAAAGATATTTTGATTGATACATTATTTTAATGCATTTTACCATTAATTATAATTTTAGAATTCAGATTTCAAAGATATATTGGATTTTAAATTATTTTAAAATAATTAATTTAAATTCAATATCTTTGAATTAGAAATCAAATCCTATTATTATCTTTTAATATATTTTTTATTCAAATGTTGTTATAATATTAAAATTAATCATATTTGAATCAGTTATATATTTATGTTTTACAAATCAATTCAATTATTCTAATGATTTTTTATAGAAAATAATTTTAATATTACATTTTTTAGTTACTTTAAATTTAAATTATTTTATGCTCAGTTGAAGCTATCAAAATAATTTGCTATGTAATTGCATTTTATTGTAATTAATTTTTTATGCCATTGAAAATTAAATGATCTTCAAAGTAATTTCTTATAACCAATAACTGTGTTATGTCATTAAATAATTATCTAAATATAGCATTTCTTAAAATTGCATGTAAGAACTATTTAACTCTATATTTTGGAAGTATTTTTTTGAAAAAAGTTTAAAGACAATACATCAACTAAAATAAGCTTTCCAATTTTTCATTATTTTCCCTGAATGATAAAATAAAATCCAAATTTACATTTTTTAAAAAAGAAAGCAATAACATAAAACACAAATTTTTGCTTCATTTTATATGAATTACAAACCAAATATCCAACTTTTTTGAGTCACTTTTTAAAAATTATAGTAACTGATGAAAAATAGGGCATTTAGTTAAATGGGATATAGGGCTCAATGCATCCAACAATGTCAAGTTGTGAATGTTTGTCATGAAGATTTCATTCACTATTGCATTGTGTATCAATTTCTGCTTAACAATGAGTTTAGTTTGATTCTGCAAAAAGAAAATAATAATTACTTGATTAAATAACAAAAAAATACATAGCCATACATAAAAAAGGAATAATTTAAAAATTTAGTTAATTTAATATAAAGTAAAGTTAGAAAGATCAAATTCAATGCAAATACAAAAATATGTATAATTTGTTACTCAAGATCATATTAACCACTTACCAGTTTTGCCCGAACGCCGCTCGGGCAGCATGTTTTTTTACACCGATCCACTGATTTGCCCGGCTTTTTCTCATTTTTTTAGTTTCCATTGCTTTTAATAGATGGCTTATTTTTGAAATGTGCTTATTTTTGGACATAATATGGCAGAAAAACGAAACTGTTAAGTGGTTAAACATGAACATAAATATAATAGAAATAAAAACTATAATAAACATTTCCTTAAATAAATGATGCATATATTTGAAATGGTTTTAAATTTTTAGCATTTATAAGCCACATAAAAATATAAATACTTCTAAGTACAATAATTATCAAATTATAAAATAAAACATGCAGATAAAAAAAATATACTATTCAATATCTTTAACGAATAGGTATCACTTAGCATCCTTGTACAGTTGTAAAAATTTAATAATTATTATGAATACATGGACAATAATTATATAACTTACAAGTACACATATCTAATTATTTCCAAATACAACTATGATAAATGATAATTTTACAAGGACAACTAATTGTTTATCCAGGCAAATGCAAGGAAAAAAAACACTCACACACATGCTCAAATACAATTCAACATTTGCATGCACATATATAATTTTAATTTATAATATAACATAGTACAAAAAACCTGGATTAAGTTGTCATAAGAGTAGAGATTTAAAGGTATTGACAATGACAAAAAAAGTTCTTGACACTGTACTCAAGGTAGCCTATTTTATCTAGAATTACTTCTACTCCTCATTCCAAGGTTGAGTGTACCCCAAGACATTTAAGAAAAGATAAAGCATTAAATCTTATTAAAGATTTAAAAAAAAAAAAAAAAAAAACTAGAAATTAGTGCTCTTTCACTGAGCTTCCAACGACTTACCTATGCAAAAATATACAATTATGATAATTTTCTATATTACTTAGTTTTATTTACTTTAGCTAAATCAATTTTTTTGATCTGTCAAATATAAAATGCATCCTGGTTATTAAAAAAAAATTAATGACCGAAGCACTTACGGAATGTTGATGATTTGAGCAGCCTACTAGTGGTAATTTCTTACTTCCCGTGCACTCAAATAAGTCATTTAGAGTAAAGATGTTTAATTTTTCTTTACTCAAAAGTTACATTGCAGCGCTTTCTAACATATTTATTAATAAAACAAGATTTGTGGATAGTGTTAGAAGATCACCATTACTTTGGCCTCAATCAATAATGTAGAGCATTGGGAATCCACCATTTCAATTAAAACATTTCTGCAAGATTCACAAGCTGTAAATTTTCCAGCCTTTCTTGCGACTTAACCAGAAAAATAACTTACTTAATTCTAATAAAAACTTTACTAATTCTGATCTGTTTAAATTTGAATTTTCAGGAGGCTTTATTAAAGGAATATGCTCCAATAAGACGGAATGCTTGCAGAAAAATAGATGAATTAGGGTGATCATTACAATCAAAGGCAAGTCTCATAATTCCAAAAAATTTCTGAAAATAAAATGAATAGATCAATAAACTAAAAAACACTTCTTGTTTCAAAAGCAGTGAGTAAAGTATCAAATACCAAATCTCCAAAGAATCCTGATTTAATCTAGCTGTCATTAAATAACTAAAGCCACATTTATCAATTAAAAATTTAAAATTTCTAAAGTAGTCAATAAAATTATTTTTAAACCATAGTAGGTAGAACCTGTAATAAAATTTGCTTCTTTAGATAACTTCTCTCACTCATCAACATAATTAATAAAGGACTTTTAATTTCCTATAAAATAATATCCAGACATTAAATATTGGGAGACAATGAAATAAAGTTTTTACAATAAAAAAGAATAAATGAGCAAATTAAAGATATACATTAAAAGTTTTTATTTTAAGTTTATAATGACATGTGATTATGAAATAATTAGGCAAACATTTCTTCGAGAACAAAATAACTTAAAAAATACATATTATAAATTTTTATAATTACATTATAACAAGATTAATATATTTTCAAAGCTGATACAGGTGTCCTTGAATTCATGATATCAATCAATTGATTTATATGATTAACAAACTGAAAGCAACCATCACATTTTTGCAGATTATTATTATTTGTTTTATAAACAATCATTGCAGCAGCAACAGAAGCACTAAAAAACTACAAAACTGAAAGTGTTTATTAATATAAAAAATAAAATGGAACTCTATCAGGTTTACTATGAAATTAGGGAAAAATACATGAAAAGACATTCCAACATTCATTTTCTGATAAAGAAACTTTGGTCTAACATGATCTTCTGTTAATTTTGGACACACTTTTAAACTGAAACTGTTTGGTAAATCTGACTAAACAACAGCATCCTAAAACTTTAAATCAACTATGCCATCAAAAGTCTGAAATATTTTTAGTTTATTATTAAAATAATATTTAAAGCAAAAACTAATAGCTTCATTTGATGTCAGTTCGAATAAACATAGTAGAAAAAATTATTGAACACAGAAATATTAATAATCTTGAGTTATCTTGTTCTTCACGATGGAATTTCTTAAAGTTTTCAATAGACATGGAAAATCTGAAACAAACTATAATCTCCAACTTGGATCATAAATGTGTTCCCAGCTAACATTTTCTAGGTCTATCCCAAATTTTCCTCACATTTTTCTGTTCCATGATGCTGAACACTGAACAACAAAAAATCCTGATTTTTTTTTTTAATAAAACTATGCCTTCAATGACAATTTGATATCCATTTGTGCCCATAAATAAAATAAAATTTTGAGGGAAAAGTAATACTTGTTTTAATATGCAGAAAGCCAACAAAATAAAAAAAAACATGGACCTATTAAATATACCATTAATAATGTGAATAAAGAAAAAAAAAGAAGATAAAAAAATATTTCCTGACGTAGTACCTTTACTTAAAAAACAAGCAATTGCCTGCAACCATTTTCCTTTAAAAGGTTGAAATATAAGCATGATCACCTTTTTCAGATGTGTGTGCCTAGGTCAGATCTAGGTCTGTAAAATTTCCTTTATTACAATCCACCTTTCTAAGCAATGATCACAGGTCCAGAACAAAAGAAATATAGAATTTGTTGTGATCGATTATGACTATTGAACAGAGGTAAAAAGAAGCTGCTGTAACTGTGTTTTTAAATATTCAAAATTAAATTCTAGAGTTGGTGATGAGCATTCCAGTATCTCATGGTCTACTTCAGATTATGATCTTATTATATTTTTTGTAACAGAATTTAAAACAAATATTTTAAAATTTGTAAATAATTAATTAGAAAAATTTTTAAAAAGAAAACTTCAATCTAAGATCATAAATTTTAACAAAAATTTGGCAGGCATTTCACAGATATTTCTAAATATTAACAAAAACCACCATTCTAATTTAATGGATTCATTGTAAATAATATAAGGATTCAATTCTTGATAAATTTTAAAATACTTTTTCAAACAGTGATATAATTCCTATGTACAGAAATTTGCTCATTTTTTAATGTTGCTGGAAAACTATCACATTTTTCTTAATTGTATTTCTAACAGCAGGCAGTTTTCTTTTTTTTTTTTCCTTTTTTTTGTGCTGGATAAAAGGTATTTGGGCAAGTTAGAGAAGATGCTTCAAACAGCATCTTTCATTAAGTTAGGCTTTCCTTTTGGCAACTTCCACACCTATGCACAATATTCAAAACATTAAAAAATGTCTTATACATTTTAAAAAATTTATACAACACAAAGTACTTACAGTTCCACCTGATAAATTTTGTACATAATAACTATCTATGTCTTCTTCTTAAAAGTGCAAATAATACACTACATCTGAAGAAGTCTCAACTATTTATCAGCCCGACGAATTGTCAGTCCAAATTTTTCAAGTGGATTTTGATTCTAAATCAAGAATATATTATAACATGAATAAATTAACAAAGTTTTATTCATACGGTTATGCATGAGTACATTAGCTTTTTAAATACCAAGTTATAATAATATTTTCCTATTTTATTTAAATCACTAATTTACCAGATTTTAGCTGTAATATTGATATTAAATTTAATAAAAAAAAAGGAATACACAGGCAAAAGAAAAATATGGGGGTAAAGTTAGATTGATATATAAACTTCATGAATTACTTAAAATAGATATTTAAATTTTTCCACAAAACAGTATGAAGAAATAAAGAAGAGAAATAATACAATTAATTATCTGAAATTATTGCACTTTAATTAAACAGCAATTATTTGATTACAAAAAAGAGATAAACAAGTTAATTGATTATATTTTTTGAAGCCTCCAAGGGGAAAGTCTTTGGTCTATTATCTTGGTCTGTACTCCATACTTATGGTTTATGTATGTGGAGGAAATGAATTATTTCATCAGCTCATCTTCACCAAATCCACGCTTCCCTGTACCAAGCCCTGAGTCTGCTCTACCTGATTGATAGAGGATACCGGGTAGGATTCTTCATAATTTAGAGGCAAGAACACAGCAGAAGATCCCCTATACTTGGATTAAAACACCCAGAGGTATTACTTCACTTAGAGTACATTGTGATCACTACCTATTTAACGCGCCTCATCTGCCTTTAGTGAGCACGACGAATCTTTGGTTAAGTCGGGATTAAAACTCACTGCCTTCCGATAATAGAAACAACTAGTAGCCCTTGGAGGAAAAAAGTCAAGTTCGGAAACACAGCTCTTTTCTATCAGATGAATTATGTACTCGTGTCCTCGACTACTGTTCCCACAATGTCTTGAATGCCTGCAAGTGTCACTTGATAACTAAGAATTTATCTAGTTCTCAGAGATAATTTTAAAAAGAAATTAAGCAAAAATTGACAAAATATCAGATCATAACGAATAAAAAATTAAAATGAAAACTTTTTGTCAGAAACAAAAGTTCACAAAAAAGAGATTTTTCAAAATTTTAGTTAGCAAATAGGAGTGAAAACTATCATTATAACTATTTTGAACTGGTAAGAATTAGCCAATAATTCGTAAAAATGTGAGTGATTGTTAATTAATGATTCATGGAAACAAGCATCTACTGTAAAAGAAAAGTTTTTTTGTAAAATTTAAATTATAGCAGCTATTATTGACATAAAAAAATGTTTCATTTCTTACATAATACCTTATATCAAGAACCAATTCCTTTCCCCTTACAGGAATAATATACCGGACACAGGTAATAGAATTATCAACTGTCTTTTAGTCAAGCGCTTGAGCATCCCATGATTTTGGGTCACAAATCCCATCCTCAGGGTCATATCCCATGATTTTCAGATACCTGTAAGAAACAAAATGGAAATAAAGTTATATATATAGGTAAAATTTGATGCATCGAAAAAGTAATTTTATAATATTTGTGCTATTTCTAATTGTATTATGTTATACACATATAAATTATTGTTTTTATAAATTTATAGAAATTAAAACTTCTCATGAATTTCTGCCAATGAATTTTCATCATTAATAAATGATCCAAGAACACATTAACTGTAGCGAGTTTTTATTATCTAATAATAGGCAGTGTATATTAATCGAAAATTAACATTTGCAAGAACTGTCTAAAACCATATCTGTAAAGTACACAGGAAATATTTTATAATTCTAAATATATTGGTATCGATCTAGTTGTTTATACATTTTGTAAATTTATAGAAACTAGACTTCAATTTCTAGCCACTATTAACGGTTAAGTGCAACTTAAATATTAATAGCGTAATTTATGGATTTATTGGTTTGATTTTGCTATCGAATGATTGACAATTTACTAATAGACAATAAATATTTACCAGAATTCTTAAAACCTTAGATCTATAATAAATTGAAAATGTTTCGTAATTCTAAGCCTATTAGTTTAAAATATGTGGCAATACTAGTATATCTTTGTTATTAAATATCTCTATATATTTTTTCTTCCTTTTCTAAGTGGGAAATAACTTTCATTTTGACTTTGACAATTAGATCACGTGATGAAGTGTACTTTGTTTTCTTTCAATTAGAAACAAAATCGAAATTCGAATTGACATGTCAACTATCGTAGTAAACCGTATGGCATCTCATGACTTATTAGTATCTGAAATTGAAATAGAACCTGGTATTACTGATGTGGAAATCGATGAGATACCAGTGGAAATGCCCGTTGAAACAGTAGAGACTACTGTTGAATGTGTTGATGGACATCCAATCATATCTTTGCAGTCGCTTGGGTCTGATAACCAAGAAATTATTTTGCAAACCCAAGAAGAAATAATAGTTGATGTTGATGATTCTGAAGTACTTTCTGATTATAGTAACTTAGCCATTCCTAATGCAGAAGTTCTATTAGAAACAAATCCGGGGACGTCAAAACGGGCCAAAAAGAATAAAAGACTTAACAAAGCCAAAATGGATAGTGAGCTCTCGTATGAAATAGAAAGAAGTACTCGGAAATGGGAACAAAAACAAGTACAAATAAAGACCCTTGAAGGTGAATTTTCTGTTACCATGTGGGCTTCAGGAACTGATGAAGGTATGCAAATAAATATTTAAATTAACCTCTATGTTATTTATCATGCTCTTTATTTGAAATGCGATAAGTTATGCGTTAGATCTTCATTGTAAATTGTTTTTGTTATGAATATCTTGATTTTTCTGTAATTATGACAGTGCATGTGCAATTTGACAAGCGTGTTGTTTGTTGACAAATAATGTGATCACGGGCGCCGCCATCTTTCCATATTCTAAAATGGCTGCTTTCTAAAGATGGCGGAATCACCGTCATAGATTCAGCTGGTTTCTGAGTTCGTGTGATATTTGTCTTCGATCACACATACTTTGATAATAAATAGGAGATCAAAGTGAAAAATAATATTGTTTATAAAAAATAGCTTAAGTGAATGAAATTGGATTTGTTTATCAAATGTCATTTTATAAGTATCATATTATCTTAATATTTACATCACATTTTTTTATGTTTTGTCCGTAACAATATAGTTTAAAAATTTTAAGAAGAATGAAGGTGAAAAAAATTGTGTAGGGTATTAATTTATAGGCATAAAATGCAGTTTTATGCCCTTTAGCCATGCTTCTAATGTTCTATACTATATTTTTTCTACATGTAAACATTATTTATTTAATGTATATTCCAAAAAAATTTCACAATTTTTATTGAAAAGAAGAGTGATTTAAATTTTCTGAAAACAAGTAGCATTGAATTATTTAAAATTATCAAATCATTTGTTACTGTTACATAACTGTAATTTTGAAAGCAGGTTAATAGTCATTACACTAACTTGGTTCTTGCAAATGAAACAATAACATATAGTTATATAAAAGTATTTATTATTTTTTTTTTGTTTGCATCCTTTGTTGATATGATTGTTAATGTTCTTTTTAGGCCTAAAATTTAATAAAAATAAATGCTATTTATTGAAGATCATTATCATTGCACTGCTTAAAGTGTCAGTTACAACAGCATAAAAAAGAATGAAACAAATTATGTGTATAATTACTAACGACTTGTATTTAAAGACAATAATACGAAAGTTAGAATGAAAATTATTCATTTGGCGAGTAAAATTGATTTTGAAATTAAATTGTGTTTAAATCAAGATCATTATGGAATGTAACTACAAGATCAGTTTTCAGATATTCAAGAAGTTTGCTGTCATGGGTATATAAATAAAAATTAAATCCTTTTTATACTTATAAAATTATTTCTTGTGTAATTATCAATTGAAAAAGTTATCAAGTAGCTGTTTTATTTTGAAGTTGTTACTATTTTGTTTCGTGTATGGAACTTCCGTTTTTGAATCCCAATATATATGTCGCCGTTTGCAAGGGTATTGATTAGATTCAAGATTTTGGTATACTTTATTTTGATTGTGTTACAAAGCTCCTATCTATATCATCATATAGCTTAGTATATAATGTGAATAAATATTATTTCTTAAAAACAACACTCTTCAAATTAATTCAAGTCAGAAATTTTTAATTAAATAAATTTTTGTAAAATCTTACCATCTGATATAGACTTAGGCAATTATTAACTTACTTGTAAGCTATTGAAATTGCAATTTAAATATTAACACATTTCAGAAATGTCTCCTTTATTTTATTTTTTTTTACTAGGTTAATAATATTAATTGATGAACTTAATATAAATTGAAAGCAATATATGTATTAAAAATAATAATACATTTTATTAAGATGCTATTCTTTATTATCATGTTAATAGTTATAAATATCAGATATTGTGTGTTATCATGGCGCACAAAATCATTGAAAAGCATATTACGGAATTTTTTAGCAACTGCCATATCTGATTCATTTATGTAAAATTTGCATGTAAAATTTGCTCCAGATATCACTTAATACCTGAGTGGTAATTGTTGAAAAGCAAAACATGTCTTTAAATTCATTTATACTGTCTAAGAATGGATTTTTAAACTAGTTAAATATAAAACTGGCTAAACTGATATAAAATGTATTAAAATTTTTGTAAATAAAGCAAAATAAAATATAAAAATCTAGACAGAAAATTTTATTTAGAAATTTTTAATTGAAGTAAATCTTGGTAAAATCCTACTTTCTTTATTTGAACTTGCATAGTTATTAATTTACTTGAAAATAATAGGAATAGCAATTTAAGTATTCCAATTCTCCTTTAATTTTCTCTTTCACAAGGTATACAATGTTAAATGATGAACTTAAAATACATTTGAAGTATACTGTATGTTAAAAATAAAATAAATTTTAGTTAAAGATTAATTAAGATTAATAGCATTATTTGTTGCCATGTTAATAGAATGAATTAGACTTTTTTTTTATCTATTATTTCTTATTAATTGAAAAATTGCATAAATTTTTAAAAATATATGTAATGCTATCAATAGCACAAAATCAGTTAAATAAATATATAACTGAGACCTTATAGCTACTGCAGTTGCATCACTATTAATTATTGAAAAGCAAAAATTGCACCAATGTCATGCAATTCATTATTGCCTGAGAATGTAATTCTAAATTGGTAAATATTGATTTTTGAATAAACATATCAAATTTGCAATAAATAAAGCAAAATAAAACTTGAATCTCGTAAGAAATTATTAATTAAAATAAATCTAATCTTACCCTCTGATATGGATTTATGTTGTTATTAATTTGTTTGCCTACTATAGGACTTACAATTTAAATATTGCAATTTCAGATTTTAATTTCTCTTTCCCAAGATAATCTTAAATATGAACTTAAAATAAATTTAAATTACTGTATATAATCCGCAGCGGCATTTTATCCGCACAATCTTTTTTTTTTCCGAGGAAAAGGGAAAAAGCAGTGCATAATCCATGGCAATTTTTCCGATGAATAGTCTAAAATATGCACTACTGATAATATTAATGTCACATAAAATTAAACAATGCACAGTATGATTAAAAATATAACAAATTGTACAAAAAAAAAAAAAAAAAACATTTACACCTATCCCCCGATTTACATGGTACTCGGTTTACACGATTTCACTTTTACACTGTTTTTAAATTTGCACCGGCCTGGAACGAGAAGATCCGGGATAGTTAACGATAGTTGATTCTACAAAATGACCCGAATGTTGAACGAGCTCTCCTATTTCAGCGAGATATTAATAAACACTTAATTCAATTTGAGGAGGTCTATAAAGATTTGATCAAAAACGAATTTTAAAATTTTTAAAACGAAACAGTTGAGGTCAAGACAAATCACGAAGTGACATTATTGAAATGCAACTGTAATATCTTTATGAGGAACCGAATTCATTCTTGAACATAATTGGGCAAAGCTGATTATAGCTTAAATAACTCTGGTATGTTGTGGTACCACCTGTTAATTATTTTAAGCATAATCCGTATTTCTTTCAAAACCTTCTTGTAAAGTTTTCTGATGGAGAATGTTTTTTATCAGGTTATCCATGGCAATGTATAATGCAAAAAACGAAAAGTTTTATTGGAAAAAATGACATAAATTTAAAAAAAAAAAAAAAACATTGTTACTAATAAGCATAGAATAAGTGATAGGAACAGCATATAACTGAATCCTTTTAACACGTACATTTTTTTAATTGCATACCAAATAAATGAAAAAGTATTTATAAAGTTTACCATATCACATAGTATCTAAGTAATAATTGTTAAAAAGCAAAATATGTCTTCGAATTCATAATCATCTGAAAATGCATTTATAAACTGGCCAAATATAAATTTTAAAATAAGCATTTTAAAATTGTAATAAATAAAGCAAAATAAAATTTGCAATCTAAAAATTAGTATTACCTAGTAAATTAGTATTGATGTTTATAACTTAATCTTTTGTTTATTCTAAATTATATCTTTACAACAAGTAATGTGAAAAATTCTATCAATGAAAACACTTGATTAATAAAGTGCATATTTCTTGCTCTTATTTAAACAATATTAATTTTTCAAAATGCCTAAAAGTTTTTAATATAAAAATGTTCATTTAAATTTTTTTTTTAAAGAATGATTATTTGGATAAAGGGAAAACAAAACTTTAATTCATATAACCTAAACAGCTGAATAAATGTCTTTACTCTAATGATTAAAATGCTAAATTAGGAAATACAGTTTCTTTCTTCAACTTCCCTGTAAACACCATTTTAAATTAATGTTTAAATTTTACATTAGTGGACAAATATTCTTTTAATTGCACCACTGCCATTAGAATCCTATTATATTTCATCATCTTCAAGGAGTTACATCTGATAACTTTAAAAAACACCGTAATATAAAATATAAAGAAACAATTATTATTAATTTCTACTTTTAAACTGAATGAAATACCAAATATTATTTAATGAAAAATTTATTGATTATTTTGATTAAATTCTAAAAGATATTTCAGCTTTAAAATATCTTGAAATATTTATAAATACTATGTCTAAACTTCTGATATATTGCAAACTTTTTTTTTTTTTTTTTTTTTTGTTTTTACAAATTAAGTAATTGTAAATTGTTGCTTTTACTGTAATAAAGTTTAATATATATCTATATAGTACACTTTATTTTGAAATGATTAAGTATAAAGAAAATGAGTAGCAGAGTTGCTTAAAAGCATAATGCTCTCAAAAATGCTCTATTCATCAATATAATATTAGAAAATAAGTAAAGATAATTTAGTTGAAACATTCATTTCTGGGTGGTAAAATCATAGGAAATCATTTTATTTTATATGAGCCTTTCATTCATGTACTTATTCATTAGCAAATGCTGTTATGTTTGCAAAAATATTTTTAAATTAGTGATTTTCTTCAACATTCAAATTGAGTTTTAATTTCTTCATGTACCAAAACTTTTTTTGCTATAAAGTTGTAAATATTTCTTTATTATAGAGATCTGTTATTTTATACTCCTATAATATTATAAGTCCTTGTTGTCACTTAGATTTTAGGAGAAAAAGTAGTCAAAATTTTACTCCTTTTTTAGACACTTTAATAACATGGAATTTTTCAATTAAGTAAATATTTTTATGATTATTAATCTTTTACAGGTTTTTGTAAACAAATTAAAATTTTCTAAATTTCAATAGAAAGTCAGGTATAGAAAGTTTCGTTTTTAAATTGAATTGAAATTCTTGTGGTATCTTCTTTCTTTATGATGTTCTGCAATATAATTACTGAGAGTTATTTTGCTAGGTTATATTAGGAAATGGTTAATGCTTACGTGATGAGAAACAAACAGCTATTTGAAATGCTATATTTTGAAATATTTTTCATAATTTTCTTCCACGTTGAAGTACTTGAATTATGAACAGTTTTGTGTAATGACCTTTTAATTAATATACTATTTTTCCTTTTAAAAAGAAGTACCAAAAAAATTAATTTGTTGAAATAAAGAAAAAAATGTGGAGTTTTCTGATAATATTACTGATTAAGATGTTTCACTATAACTAGGAGGATGTATACATGAAATATTTTAGTTTATTTCATTATTTTATTCTTGAATTCTTAACTTTGGTAATTTCTAGTTGTAAGATATAAATCAATTTTTTGAAAATTCATGTAAGTAGAAGTATAATGTCAGACAGTCCTTAATTTGATCCAAATTAGGCAAACTTCTCAAATTTATGTGTGTGTTTCCCCCCCTCCCACAAAATGATCCTATATGCTACAGTTTTGAAACATTATTAAATAAGAAATATTAATCAGAGTGGTTGGAAATTTGCCTTTAATGGTGGTGTAATGTATGATTTGAAAGTAGAGAAAAAAAATTACTTTCCCTCCAGAGTGTTTCCAGTCCTATTCCAGAGTGTTTTATCATAAATATGAAAGGAAAGTTTCACACTCTGCAAAATATCCACTATTTTCTTATATAAATGACAGCAATAAAATAAACTTTGTCATTGTATTAATGCTCAAAGAAAAGGTTTTGTTATAAGTTTTTTCTTTGCTAATATCAAATGAGTTAAAGTTAAAACCACTCTATTTTTTTACTTGATTCACATAGAGCTTATACTTTGACCATTTTTATCTTTGTTTATGTTTTACATTTCTCATTTGGAAATACTCTTAAATTTTGTCAGAAATTATTGATAATGCAATTCTCTGTTTTCTTCCTCCAAAAACTTTATTTTAATTTATAAATTATTCATTTGTTATATATATTTTAGAATAATTTTTGAGGTGAAAATATCATTATATAAAGGAATTTGTTAAAATAATTTGTCACACACATGTTCTTATTTGCTTACTAAGTTTTGGCTAGTTATCCTTAGACTATTTTTGGAGGTTAATTGCTTAATTAGACAAAGTGCAAAATAAATTTTTAAATTATAAGCTAAATAAAAATTAGTAAAATGATACAGCTTCATGCTTTGGCACAGATCTGAGATTCAATCCTCTGTTTGGGCAAGGTTGATTCAACCTTTTATTCATTTAATTGATTGGTAAAACTGAGTATTAATCATGCTTGGAAACTTAACACTAAAGGTTTCACATCAGCTGACCAACTAGCAGTTACATGCTTTGCACTCCAGGCCCTCGGTCAAGAAAACTGCTATAGTCACTGTTAGCCTTGGCCCTCATTGTATATTTAATATGTTTTGAACATTCAACCATTTGATACTTATCGTGAATCCTATGGAACTTGGTAAGTTAGATTGATCTTACCTAGTTCTTTATTTTCTTTTGTTTATTACCACTGTGTAGCAGAAATGTTTCATTAGGTTGGGAGGACTTGCATAGATATACGATAGAAAATAACAAAATTCTGGTTATTAAGAACAAATATTTAATGTTAAATGTAATAAACAATATTACATGTATCTTTAAAAAAGAAGGTAAGATCCTTCAACGTGGTGTGCATTTGATATGATTTTTGTGTCAAATTTCTTGCTTACTTAAATTTCACTATTTCCCACTTAGTGTATCGCGATCTCTGATTTTGAATATGTCCCTTTATTTACCACTGGAAGGATTCATAATGAAATGTTAGAAAGTAAATTTCACATGTTTTATAAAAACATAATTACAAAACAAAATGAAAAAACTAAAATTCAGTTTTGCTTAATCAATAATACGTACTCAATTTTTATTTTATTTTTTTTTTTGTTAAATATTTTTTTTAAAATAAACGAGCAAATGTGTACACCTTAAAAATATATCTCATGTAGCACTCTAAAGCAGATGTTAATAAAATTTATTTTAAATGAACTAGGCAGTATTGCACATTTTAAAAGTAAATATTATAGTGTTTTTCCCAAGTAGCGCTGAATACATAAATTCTGGTTATTATAAACAATATTAAAAGTAGTTATTCTTTTTTAAATCAGATTTTAATTTTCAAACAATGCCATTCATTAAAAAATTCTGCGTAGTACAAGGTAAGGATCAATTACTAAGCAATTAGTTTATATCAATAAAAACCATTTCTGTTTTCAAAATATCCAACATTTAATTAAGCAAGCACTTGCACATACATTATAACATAGTAATACTGGAATAACTATGAGAATTCTTACACTTCAAAAGCTAACTTATATCTATACTTCAAATATTTGTACACTATACAGTAATAACTATGAAAATTTAGTACTTTAAATAGCAAGTTTAAATTGACTAATGTGTAAATTAAAAGTATAATGTCACTCTCTGGAATATTATTGGCACTGATCAGAAAACGAACAGTTTTTAACGAAAATTTCATCTGTAACACTTATATAATTAATTACAAAATCCAAAAAAAAAAGATATTTTTGAGCTTCAAACGTAATAAAAACTTTAAATTAAACTTTAAAATTCAAAAAGTAAAAAACTAAAATTTGAAAATTAAACATATTACATTTATTTTCATTCATAATCATTAATAATTTCAAATAAATTTCCAAATTATTAAAAGACATAATGTTGGCTAAAATTCAAGGGTTATTAAATCTAATAAAATTCTGTGGCAATTTGATCTTGTTATAGTATAACATGCATAACTAACATGCTCGTCAAAATTCATCAAACAAAAGAATCCACTCTGCTATTAAGATTTAGCCAAGTTTTGATGCAACACCATCAAAGAAAAATAATCTATTGGCTTGGGGTGAAAATTTAATCTTGAGTAGTCATCTAAGTTCTCTATTTCAAATTAGATCTAATACTAATGGATTTCTAAAATGAAAGTGTGAATATTTGCAAAAAAAGGCATTATTAAAAACTGTAATCAATTGTCATTGTCTGTCTTCTATATAAGAGAAATATTCAAGTTCTTATGAGTAAGTATATGAAGTTCTTAACATTATAGTTTTCTGCCAATGTTATTTGCATTTATCAATAAGTATTTGAACACCTGTGATAAAAGATAGTTGGTAGTTGGTAGAACAATTACATGTGAAACACTTATAACCTTAACCCTACAAGCCATGATATCAACTAGTGTTTGGATGCTATACAGTGGTATCTATTCATCTTGGAGTAGACATATATGTTATTTTAAGTTGGTAATTCAGTTCATCCCACAAGTCTTCTATAGGATTCAATTGTGGAGTGTGGGTAGACCTCTTCTATGATTTTACCCAATTGTCAGTATATCAATCTATGTTGACTGCTACAACATGACCAGTGGCATTGTCATCCTAGCAGTAGCAGTGATCCAACCTATAAAATTGAAATATCCTATAAAGCACATTGTTGTCTAAACTTGTGAAATAAGAGTCAGTGTTGAGCCTTCTATGAAATTGGTTCAAAAGTCTCAGTCCATACTATGAGAAACGTCACCAGACCATAATTTTATCTCTTCTAATCTTTACTGAAGACAATTGCCAAATCCGACTACTATCTAATTAGTAGAATTTGAACCTAGATTCATCACTCCAGAGAACCTGTTTCTGCTTGTTAATGGTACAATTTCGACATGTCTTGTACCCCTTCAATGGACCAGCATGGTTGGCTTATAAGTTGTGGCATAACCTTGGAAGCCCAAGAAATGTGCTTCCTTGAGGAGGATATTTATTGAAACAATAGTTATTGCTGCTTTTTTGAACTTCTGTAGTATTTAAACCATTGGTTTAGTTTGGTTTTTTCAAATTTCTTTGCACAATGATCATTGGTCTCTATCTTTTAGTTTTGTGGGTCTGCTGGATTGAAGTCCATTCTGACAGTCACTACTCTCTCTGCTTCTTAACCAGTAAAGCTACTGTTGATTTATGGATGTTAAACTCACTAGATATGTCCTTTAAAGATTGGCCATTCCTATAATATCTTATAATTATGCCTTTTTTAAACTCAGACAGCCTAGAATTTGGTGCATCTTGGATGCATTTAATGCCAATACTATTTCTTACATAATATTTAAATATAGATGATGTGACATGGATCAAGATGGCAGATATTTTAATTTGCTTGGGTGTCCAAAATATTAGTGAATAGCGTAGCTATCCATATATGTAAAAATATTTTGATTATTAAAATTCTATATCATTATTATCACAAACTCTGAATATCAATTTATAAATGCATTTCCTTTTTCTTGGTATTGGATTACATTTCTTAAAATTTTGAATTAGATTTGATTTCTGTTATTTTTCTAAGAGCTTAAGAGGAGAAACAATATTGTGAATTAAATTAAACATTTCTTTAACTGCTATTTTTTATCAATACCAGTTGAGTTAGCGCTCTATCCAAATAAAATTTATCTTTATATAGCTAAAATAAAACAACTTAGTTTAAGAATCTTTTTTCTATTGTATTTGTATATATGATGAATTAAAATATAATGTTTGCTTTTATTAATTATTATTTTTATCATTTATAGATTTTTATTATTTAATCAAAATTTAAAATTGAAAGCTAATCTTATTTAAATGCTTTATATTTTATTTAATATACAGTTTATTATCATTGATTAAGTATCTATTTTTGTTTTGAATTGAAATATTTTAATTGTGTTTGATAAAATTGTGCTTTAATTTTTAAAATATTTTAATGTGATCTCTTAATAGGAAACTAAGCTTTTTAAAGTAATCTTTTTCTGAAGGTTCTGATTTCAAATCAAATCAGAGGTAGTGTAAGGTCTTAAAATATATCAATATTTAGTAGCACAGTTACAGCACATATATTGAAATTTTGGTGTTGGAGCATTACCATTTTTATCTTTTCTTGTCTTCTTAAAGTTCTGTTTTTTTCCCCCATAATCAAATCTGTCTGGTGTGTAAAAAATGAATAAATAAATAATAAAGTATTGTATTTAGTTGCATGGTAATTACCCATATCTTACGGCTTCAGATGAATGTAACACACACAGAATCATCATTTTTATCTTCGCTTTTAACCAGCTCCCTGAAGTTTCACCACTGTCTAGGAGCTTGCTTCCATGCCTCTTGTCTTTTCTTATCTGTGACTGAGTTATTTCCATTTCTCACCTCTTACTATGAATTGGAATATAAGTGTTTATTCAGTTAAGTGTTCTGAATCGAAGTATAAATTTTATTATAAATAGTTGCATCAATCAACACTGGTGGTAGAACTAGTCATAGAAGTTGAATTAGTCCCTTAGTGAAGTGCTATTCATTTATTTAATATATTACAATATAATCTAAAATAGATACTTAGTATAAGGACAGTGTAAAAGAAGAAAATGATCTGTTTTCATTGAAATTTGTAAAATTAGTCTAATGATAACTAATAAAAAAATCTAGATTAAAAATATTTCAATTTTTTTAAATGTACAATTGATGATTTATGAAGTGTATCTCCACCAAAAATGTATTACATAAAAAAATACTTGCTACTTATTTGTCTTAAAATTAGTACAATAATTAGCATTTAGCTAAAAGGCATGGAAATTAAAAATTTGTTTTTTTAAAAAAAGTCATTAATTGTTCTTTCCTTCAAAAATTTTCATTATGTTTGCATATGAAATTTAGAAAATTGTTAGTTTTATCAGTTTGATACAAAATTTTTGCCAAATATTTTTAAAAGCATGCATTGTTCATATAGTATCCAAAAGAAATTTAAAGTTTGTAAATAATCTATCATTTTAAAAGCAATTTCATGTAAAAAATTTTGATATTAAAGTAGTTGCATGCATCAAGTTCTTTGATTTAATAAAACAATTTTTTATAATAAGGGTAATCTTTTATAATTACATCAGAATTTTTCAAAATAAATTAAAATCAACTGAATTTTTGGTAATACATTTATTTAATAATTTTTGCTATTTTCACGCTGTGTCAAAATTTTAAACTTATTTTTCGATTTCTACACTTATTAGGATTTTTTATTTAGTCATATGTCTTGTTTCTCTAAATCAATTTTTATTGAACCTTAAAACTTATAATGTTACCATTTTATACAAAAAACATTTTCCGTATCCTATTTAATGGATGTTTATCAAACTTTTTTAAAATATGTTTATTTTAGATGAAACTACTATGCCAGAACCTGATCCAGATTATACTGAATATATGACAGGAAAAAAAATTTCAACTGATAGTTTACCTGGTGTGGATCTAAGTGATCCTAAGCAGTTAGCAGAATTTGCCAAGTTAGTTTTGAAAAAAGTTTATTTTCTATGATTAAAGTTATGTTAATAATTATTAACTTAAGTATTCTTTTTTTCAAGAATGAAACCTAGAAAAATATCTGAGGATCTATCCAGAACAATAGCTTGTCCACATAAGGTAATTGTCTATATGTCATAATCATACTGTAATGCCCTTAATTTTTAAAATACTATGACAATATAATTATTTTAACATATTTATCTAACTCAGTTATATGATAATACATAAATTGGTGAAGTATATATATAATATATATCAGTAATCATAAAATCAGAATATATATTTCACCAATTTAAGAAAAGTATACTGTACCATCTGTTATAAAATTTTATTAGAGAATGAACCTTTTTAGAAAATATTAAGTTTAAGTTATAATTCTGATCTTATATGTTTACTGACTTCATGATAATAACAAAACAGGTCAAATATTTTTTGTAAATCATAGTGAATTGGGTGTGTTCAATTGTTGATGCTATAAAATATTTCAAAAGTTGTATCTTATTTTAGGAGGTTGTTGCCATTTTCATATTAGAAATATATAATTCTTTTATATATTTCCTATATATATATATATATATATATATATATATATATATATATATATATATATATGTTGAAACTAGAGCAATACATGATACTACAAAATTTGAGTATGAAGAGTTAGCTTCAGTGTATCCACTAAATATTTTGCTCTTAGAATTTTATCTGAATTTGGAACTTCAAACTTGTAGCAAAACTAGCATTTTATTTTGAAAGCAATAAACAAAATGTGGGGAAAGTTTATGTGAAGATGTATCATACTTTTTCTTATTTGTTTTCAGTCATGTTAAATATTTTTCCCTATCACCCAGCCACAAGGAATTTCACCTTTTCCATCACTACAGGAGGCAGAATTGACGGTATCTTTGCATGGTAGAGCATCCAGCAGTGTGCTATCATGACTCCAAAAATGGGTGAGTCTTTGTAATTTAGAACCAGAGATTCTGCAGTCTCGGCCTACTATCCCATAAGTATAATTTCACTTGGAGGATTTAGTGAGCATGAAAGATGTTTGGTTAAGTTAGGATTATAATGCAGTACCTTCTAATCAACCAAGCTACTGCATCTTCTGATATTCAGTGTAATAATAATTAATTGGACTTAAAGTTTGAACAATATGTATCTAAGATTATTTGCTCTGGAATGAGATACCAACATAAATTTTTATTTTATTAAAAATGTTAGTTTAACAAAAGTATGGGAATTAATGTCTGATAGCTATAAAAGGGATTTTTTCAGTTTTAAAATTTTTGTTAAATCAAATGCATATTGATTAAATAAATCATGTCATCTTATTTCCTTGCTTTGATTTTAAAGAGAACTCTGCTCTCAACCTTCTTTTTCCAGTGACTAATGTTAAGTTATTAGAACACTAAGCGTAACATCTCCAGGATTTGATTCCGAAGCCTAGCATGGATGTGAAAATGTTTTTTTGTGATTTGCAGTCTAGTTAAATCTAAAATGTATACCTTGATTGAATTAGATTTGGTGAGCAAAAAGATTTTAGTGAGCTTTCTCTTTATGTTAAATCAAAATATTCTGGGAGATATCTAAATAATTAATCAACAAGCAAAGGAGGACTTTTCATTTTTATTTTATAAAATTAAGGGCATTTTTTAACTTGCTACTACTATTATGAAGTTTGTATTAATGGAATATAAATTAATTTCTAAATTAAAGTTATAAATACTTTTAAAATAGATACCCTTTGAAGAATTGTTTAAAATAAGTAAAATATTACATAAACCATGTAGATGAATAGTTAATGTCATAGAAGTTCGTGTTTTTAGTATTTTATATTTTGTTTTCAAATTTTATATAAAATATTTATATTAAATAAAAAGTTTTCTTGAAAATAGTTTCTTATAAATAAAATTTGTAGATACATTTTTGGGAAGAAAATATTAACCCTCAAGTATTATTAAATAAATTGCAATGCAAAATAATCCAAGCTTTCAATGAATATAAACTCAATTGTAGAATGATTTCTAGCAAGAATAGTGACATTAACTGCAAAAATTATTTAAGACTTAAATATAAATCGTGAAGAATTTTATTACTAGGATATCATTGTTTTGTTGTGGTAGCAGGATAACTATCGAAAAAGAAGGTATGTAAAAGATATGCTAACTTGAAATTATTTTTTTATTTTTGTCAAATTGTTTTGATTTCTACTAAATTTTGAACTGATTCCAGCTGTTACAAAAATTTATAGAATGTAATGTTTTAAAATTATCCTTATATTATTAAATCATATTATCTTTTATATCAAATTATTTATTTTTGTATGAAGAGCCTAAAATTATTTCTCCAGCTAGTGATTATGCTGATGTTTAAATTTTTCAGTAGTAAAGGGAGAAAGTTTTGATTTGTCTTTTGCTGAGGAATATTTAACATTCACTATGTTGATAATTGTTAATATTCATTATTTTTTCCTTTTTAGTAAATTTTAAATATAGATAAAATGCATTTGAAAAAAATTTTGTAATTGATAGGATTTGTGATGTGAATGCAAATAATTATAATTTAAAAATGAAACATAGCAAATAATTTAGCTTCTGTTCCAAAAGAAAGAACTTGAAAACACTTAAAATTATGTAAAAATGGACAGATTTATAATACATAAAAATTGGTT
Organism: Latrodectus geometricus; assembly: GCA_026290005.1. Taxonomy (NCBI): domain Eukaryota; kingdom Metazoa; phylum Arthropoda; class Arachnida; order Araneae; family Theridiidae; genus Latrodectus; species Latrodectus geometricus. Next base: position 2,937,740 of record JAPDSC010093491.1, on the reverse strand, counting down.
TCAAGTCTATTAGATAACTATAAAGTGTGTAATTTCTGTATAATCAAAAGAACTACATTATAATCTTCTCAGAAACACCATTATAGTATTGTGTGTTAAAATATTCTAATTGCAGTACCATTTGTTCTAAAAGGAATGATGTAGGTTATTTTCTATATTTTTCATGCTACTCTTTCTGTATTTTCGAAGATGTTTAGTGTGATGTAAATCTAGATTTTGAAAAAGTTATGCTTAGAAAACTTTTATTTTTTTCCTTATTATGTATATTTATAATTTAAAGCATTTTTTGGAAGCTGTACTCCATAGCTTTAACTAAGTAATGATATCCATAGAAGTTATACATTATATTTTTAATTTAGGTATATTTTATTTTGAACTGTAACACATTATACCATCAATAATTGTTAAATGTTGCCCTACATTGTATTAATTCAATTCGAGAAATAAATTTTCAGTTAAATGTTAATGTCTCTTTTTAATATTTTTTCCTCAATGTTTTCATCAATTAAATATTACTTAAATCATTTGAAAAGTATCAAATGATGGAAACAGCTGTTTGTTGTTCTAACATTTTATGTTGCATTTTCAAACTTGCTGAGTTAGTACAATGTTATGGATTACATGTAATTCAAGTGAAGATAGTTGTGTTTATCCTTAATGAAATATATGAAGTACATCAAGTAATAGCAAATTTAAACTTTGACTGGATGACTTTTTTGCTCAATAAACATATCTTTGTAAATGTTAACAGGGTATTTTCATAAGATTTCAAACTATTACCAGTATCTTCTGAACATTCAGATTTAATTCCTGCTAAGCATTTGATGACATACATTGAAGAAGTTGCATATTTAAAAATAAAAGATTTGAAGTAAAATTTTAAGCATTTATTAAAATAAATAAAACTAGAGAATAAATAAAATAAGCTCTTAGAAATTCAAAAGTTTAGATGCCAATTTCTCCCTTTGCTCTAAAGAATAATATTTTTTCAAATAATAAGAATTTTTTTAATGTAATTTCTTAAAAAGTGGAATGGATTGCAGTTTACCTCTTAAGGTTTCTTATATCATTCATTCGGATTCACTTTTCTCAGCTTATGGAAATACATATTTTTATTTAAATTTTTCTTATGTCTATGAGGCAATATGTGAGGTTTTGTAAATTATCATTGTTAATAATGTAATAGATATTTTTTTCTTGTTTTTTTTCATTTTGGCTGTCCAGATTTTATGCTGAAACATGCTAATATCCCATATACTTTTTTTATTTTGCTTAAACTTGCAGTAATATAAATAACACAATTTAAATGAAAATAAAGGAGTAATCAAATACAAATTTTTCTTTTCATAAATACAGCTTACCTTTTTATTTTATTAGAAAATTAGTTTTTAATAGCCCTTACTACTAATTCAAAATATAATTGATTGATAACTATTTAAATTTCAGTTTAAAATCTAATATTATATGAAATTAAAAGTAATCTTGAATATAAAAATGAATGTTTTGAGGTTTTCTATAGTATTGACAATGTATTCTCATTTATTTTTACATTATTTAATGCACTATTTTTATTGTATTATATGTTTTCTTGCTCAACTTATTTAATTAGGGCTGCATAAAAATGTTTCGGGATAATTCTGCAATGCGAAAGCATCTACATACACATGGCCCAAGAGTGCATGTCTGTGCAGAATGTGGGAAAGCTTTTGTTGAAAGTTCCAAATTAAAAAGGCATCAATTAGTACACACTGGAGAAAAACCTTTTCAAGTATTACTTTTTTTTCAATTAAAAAGCTAGAATATATTTCTCAAATTATTAATTGGTTCAAAGTTTAATATTTGTGTGTTGTTATAATTTGGTTGTTAATTAAATAGCTGTTTATGCTATTTAAATTTCACCGCAAATTTTGTCTTTTACACAATATATAATATCCCTCTTCATTAATTATACTATGATTACACTTTTCAATTTTTGGAGTGATTTCAGTCAAAGTAAAATATGTAAGTCTAAAGTCTACTGTATGGAAAAAAAATCTGAACTTTTTCTTTTTCTTTTTTTTTTTTTTTTTTTTTTTTTTTTTTACTAACGAATAAATTGTAAATTAATTTTTAAAAAATATTAAAAAAATTCATTGAATATTTTTAATATAAAATCAATTAAAAACCTTTTCATAGAACTAATGTACTCTGCTTGCATTTTTCCTGTTCCAGTTTTCTGTGTAAAAATCAGTTTTGGAAGTTCAGACTATCATTATTCCATATAATATAATAAAAATCATACTAATATTGTCCTAATATATTGTGTTATATTATTATGTTAAACATTTTAATGATAGAACTTACTTGTGAAATTTGTTTCAATTTTTTTTATCTCCCTTGTAATGTTTTTTTTTTTAAACTTATTTTCTATTTTACACACTTCATAAAAAAGTAAACATATGCACACAAAATGTAATTCATTCTGTGCATACTTTTAATATAATGCAACATTAATTCAATTTGGTTTCTAATTTTCTAGCATTTAATAAATTGGCTCACAATAGTACTATGGAATAAGTTTTGTGTAAGTTTGTAAATAATTGTGTAAATTAATTATTCACATTATTTAATTTGAGAGTACACAGATCATATATTTATTAATTTTACTGGTGTAGCTTCTATAAATATATTCTACAATTTTTATAACTATTTTAAGAGAGATATATTACTTCTGCATTCATTTATTTAGTGCAACTTGTGCTTATTAGAATGGATGTAAAAAAAAAAAAATCATTCTTGTTTGAATACTACTAAATTTAAGGGAATTTTGAGGAAATATATATCCTATGATATTTGTCGACCCTAGCCACAGCAACCTAAGGATATATCCAGTTGTCTTATACATTATCTATGCACTTAACAAGTCCAAGTAAAAAAATATTAAAAAGGAGATGAATTAGTGATTATCTGGGTGAGGATTTTTTGATTATTTCTTATCAAAAGCACCAATTCCATATTTAGTAGAGTTTTAAATATTCAGAAGTTTCCATTACTGTTGAATATATAGTATTGAGGAGCTGAGAGAGGGGCCATTTTATAAAGCAATATGTTGTCATGTGTGACAGTTGTCCAGAAATTAAGTTCATTTCTTCATTTTTTTTAACAGTGATGTATTTTTATCTTTAAATGATTTTTTTTCTGCTTATACAGTTTACTCTTACTTTGCTCACATTCATCAAATTTCATCCAACATTTTGTTTACCACACAGCAATCAGGATTTTGCTTTTCTTAAAACTTTGACATGTATCTTATTTTAGCTTCACCCTAAACTTAATTAAATTAACTGATTCGTAATATACTCACTCACCCCCTTAAAACTATAAGTAATGTAGTACTAAAAAAGGAATTAAAAAAATACACATTTAATTTAGTCCTGTAATATCACATGGAAGTCACTTTATTCATCCAGGCTTTTTCCATTATTTTGGACAACCCTGTCTATGTGTTTGTGTATATATTGGATATTTGGGAAAGTTCTGTCCATTTTTTTGAAAATAATTTTCAATAAGCATATAGTATTCAAATTGTGTGCATTTAACGAGTTATTTTTTGTTAATCAGTTTATATACACTGATGTACAGAAATGTAAGTGGTTCCTTATAGGTTTCATTGAGATGTGATCATTTATCTGTTGCTACTGATAAAGCTCATTTATCCCTGTTTTTTGTGTGTATTCAAACAAGAAAGAAATGTTTCAAATATATTGGAAGTGTTACATGAAGGTACACATTTTGGTTCAGCAAGCAAGGGGTGGGTTGAAAATTTTCAAAAAAGGGATCTTAACTTCTCTGATAATCAGCGCACTTCATAACTATCTTTGACTGGTGATGACACTGTCAGTCATATTAGAACAAAATTCTTTTTAAAAACAAATGCTCAAGATGAATGCCACATGAGTTAAGCTTTAAAAAAAATTTAATGATCGAAATAACATATACCCATTTCTGCCTGCCTGCTTAGTATAAAACTTAACCCTTTTTGAAATTGTTGATAACTGGCGATGAGAAGGGGATTACATATAAAAATATAAGGGAAAGAGCATATTGTAAACTTGGAAACTTCTTCTCTAAATTGAAGTTGACACAAAAAAAGAGGATAATGTGAATATGGTAGAATAATCAAGGATCAATACATTTTTAGCTGTTAAAACCAAATTACAAGTTTAATTCAATTTTATTGTATCAGTAATTGGCTTATTTAAAAAAAGAAATACTGGGAAAAAAATAGTTGAGTATGAAAGTAATCATACACTTCAAGATAAATATCAAACTGGGAAATTCTGCCACATCCGTCATACTACCTGGGCTTAGAATTCTCTCATTCGTCTTCACAAAATATTTTGCAAGGCAAAAATTTCCAAAATGTAAATTATGTCAGACAAGCATTTATTTATTTAATGTTTTGCCTCTGAAGATAAGAACTTTTTTAAAAAATGAGGTATACAAATTGTTATCATGTTAGTTAAAAATGAGGTGTACAAATTGCCACCATCATGCCCTCAATAAGCAATTTTATTGACATCATAAGTAATAAATTATGATGTCAATAAAATTGCTTAACAAAGCTTATTTAAGGTACAAAAAAATTAGTTTTATTTTCTGGTAGACCTAATATACATATGAAAGCGGTTTCTAAATTGTTTAAACAAATTAAAAATGGCTATAGTACCTATCCAGAAAAGTAACAATTACCACAGAACATTGGGTCGCTTTTCTCGCTGAGAGTCAGAAAATTAGAAGTGCATCAAGCAAAAACAAGGTGTAATGGTTTACATATACTTTATGCTGTCTTTGTGTGTTCCACAAAAAGATTGGTTTGATTCCTATCAGGTACCCTGAATTTTTAATGTTCTTTATGCTAGTCAATGTCTTGCTGTATTGTTTGGGTTTACAAGTGGATCCTGTGGAATTAATCAATGAGTCATCACCTTTGATGTTATTTTGTACTTGCCTACATAGCATATCTCCTAAGACTATCAATAATTTACCATATGCAAATTTGCACTGAGAAGAAAAAGTGTTTTCCTCATAGTTAAAGCCCAGTCAAAGAAATTTTTTTAATCAACTGAATGTTATCATTTCAAGTATTAACTTGATAACAACATCTGAATCTTTATAAGTGCTATTGCAAATTATACATATAAGGAATCACCAGATATACACCATACATAAGTTGAAATCAAAGATAAAGGTCATTAAGGGTATAAAGATTGTACCAACAGTTGTTTCCAACTTATATTCTAAGTCATTCTACCTTTTCCATTGTTGATCGATAATTAAGAAATTGTTTGCTATCTTAAAAGGCAGTACAGGACCCTCACAAAAAGTACAAACATTAAAAATGCAGGAATGAGTTACGACTATATTTGAAGCAGCTCCTTCCACAATTATGTGAGCTGTGGCATATGAATTTGGTATTTCTCATTGGTTTAATTTATTTTACACAAAGAACTAGTGGACCGTACTACATGCTAAAAGTACAACTTTGTGCAGTGGATGTTGGGAATGAAAAATGGTAATCCAGCATTTATACTATGTAGTAATAAGGCAACACTCAGCAGAGAAGGAATTTTCACCATGCCCAATCAACATATTTGGTTTGACAGTAATCCCCATTTCACTATCCTCTGTAAACATTGCTGAAATTTTGATACCAGACCATATGATGAGTGTAACATGATGTATTTTCTTGGATCACTTCCCATGTTATTGCAAGCTATTTCGCTCCCCATGAAGATAGATTTATGGTTTATACATAATCGAGCAGCAACACACTTTTCCATCAGTGTCCATATCTTTTTTAATTCCACATATCGAGCATGATGGATCGGGCTTGGCAGACCTGTTTCTGGGCTTACGTTTTCATTAGACCTCAACCCATTGGACTTTTTCTTCTTGACGAACATAAAAGCTTTGATGTATTAGATGCCTTTGGGACCAGCTAAAAATCTCATCAAGAATACATGTTGCTGACAAAAATTGTGACAGCAGTAATCTTTAAAAGTGTATATTAGTCGTCCCTTCACTGGGGTCGCCTGAGTTGCGGCATGCATTATTGACATTTTGGGCACTTGATGTAAGTGGTTTACTAAATAATAAATCTGATTGTGAGAGTTTTAGCATCATTCAGCTGCTTTCCCAACTATTGTGAGTGCAAGCTGGGATTCTAATAATCCTTTTTATTCTGCCTGAGAGTAGCAGCTCTACATTTGCATGTAATAATTGCTTGCTTGAATAAATACTTTAAGAAAAGATATTTTATCAAACCTGTAAAATCCTCTATAAAGTTCCCATTCAATATGAAACAGAAAAGATTTCTAACCATGAAATATGGTTCACATTTATGCTAAGTAGTTTCATTTATTTATTCATTGAATAAATGCTTTTAAGAATCTTCCTTGCCTTTCACTTAATTGCAAACATACAGCTTCTGAAATAGGTTATAAATTATTGAATTTAAAATTATATAAATATATGTGTGTATATATATGCATGTTGTATGTACAATAATTTCTATATTTTCCAGTGTACTTTTGAAGGATGTGGAAAACGCTTTTCTTTGGATTTCAATCTCCGCACACATGTACGAATTCATACGGGTGATCGACCTTATGTTTGTCCATTTGATGGGTGTAACAAAAAATTTGCACAATCTACAAATCTTAAATCTCATATTTTAACTCATGCTAAAGCAAAGTAAGATATGATTTTTTGTTTCTTTCTTTTTTTAGGAAATGTGAAAAGTTGTTTATTTACTTATAATTCTATAACTGATTAATAAAAATATGACTATTAATATGATTGCCTCAAAAGAAAACTGTGTACTTTAAAAGTATTGCAATAGCAATTTTTCTTATGGTAAGTTCTCTTCTATAAAGCCATGTAGTCATTCTAGACCTGTTAGAAATCTATTCTAGACCCACAATTAAAAAAATATATATTTCATTAATATGCTGTTATTCTTTCTGTTTTAAATTTTAGTTTTAATCAATTCTTTGTAATTTTTCTGCATGCAGTGTTATTAAAGTTATCCTGACTAAGAGTCCAAGAAAATTTTATTACAAGTTTAATTTTGGGGTAAAATTTTAATGATCTGCATATCAGAAATTTGAAATTTTGGATTTTGAATGTAATTAATAGTAATATTGATAAAATTCTATATTGTCAATCTAATGTGCTTATAATTGAGTGTTTATCATGAACTAGATATATAACAATTTATTTTGAAAATTTTATTTTAAATATTTTTAACCTTAAATTAATTTTTATAGACTGAGCTATTTTTTTTTAATTTTTGCTTTATATTCTCAAAAAGTGGAGACATTTAAAAAATAATTTTTTGTATTTTTATTTGACCACCTAAGTTATTCTGAATTCAGTGGAAGAAAATTTGTGCATCTTCATTGATCCTTATGATTTGCATTTTGAAGTAATGTAATCTTTTTTTTTTTTTTTAAAGTTGTATATTATATTGATGATAAAAGAATGTGTCATGAAAAATATAATGCATATCAATTTTAATTTGATTTGTTTGTTTATAATGTAGTTATGATATAACTATTTCCGGTAATGTCATTGCTGAAATAATTAAGCATGTTTGAATTTTAACCTCATCTATATTGATATTTATTATTTTTCATAACTTATGACAAATATTTTCTCCTTAGTCTCTACTTGAAGTTAAATGTAAAAGTATTTGACTTCTTTACATTTATCATTTTAAGATTGTAGGAATAGCCTAATATTCGTTTTTGCATTTTAACTATAAAACTAATCATAATTTAATACAAAATAAGTATGTACTAATTGAATTTTTAAAATACAGTTTTAAATTTAAGTTAACTCTTACTTTATTTCACCATTTTTATCTAAATTATTTTCTCAACAAATTGAATATATATTAACTGTAAATTAACACAGGATTCAAACATTCTGTTTTTTAATTTCTAAATTACAATAATTTCCACGTGTCCAGTTTTTAAGTAACTATACTACAGTGATCTTTTATATTATATATGATTGTATGGACTTGAAATATTTGAACATTGTCATATTAAATGAAAATTCCTTTTGAGGGCATGGGTGTGAAAATGTAAATATATTGTGTAATAGAAATATAATAGTAGTAGTACAGCATAGATTTTATGAGAAAAACTGATGCTACATGTTATTTCCTTGAAATTTTAACAATTATATTTAAAATACATATTGTTGAAATGTAATGGTAAAACTTTATAATTTTACACGGTTTCCTATATCCAACAAACTGACTGTGTAGTTAAAATACATTAATTTGCCTTAAGAAAAATTGTATAAAATGTATTTTAGAAATAATTTTATGAATACTAAAATCTGTTAGTTATGAACTTGTATGGTTTGATTACACAGACACACAATGTATGTCTTGAGTTGTGTGATATCTTATTACCATGCAGAGAAAGGATACTAATTTTATGTTTTGCCATTTACATTCAAAAATAAAAATCTTTCCAGTTTTTCAACATGATTGGTTCTCAGCTACAAGATACGTAATAGTCTAGTTATCCCCTGAATTTTTATGCTGGGTTGAATTGAGAATGTCTGCATTAAATGCAATGAAACTTATCAATATAATGGTTTCTTGTTAATTTAAATAAAGGCAATGTTTCATTATAAAATTTCGATTTCAGTATTTGTTGTAAATAAAACGATAATTAATGCAAATTTGAACTCCTTGTAAATTTTCACGTTGGAACACAGCGTTCAGTTTGTAACTTCTTGTTTCAAGAACAAAATTGTGTGAATTTTCCACTTTTTAAAGTTGTCTATTTGTAGCTGTCCAAAAAAAAAAAAAAAAGTCTGAAATCAAAACTCCCTTTCTTTCTACATTTCTTTTATGTTATTTTTCTAAAAAAGTTTTTTTTTCCCTATGGCAACATGTTTTTATGCTTTTCTTATCAATAGGAAATGTCTTGTAAAAGGATGAAAAGTTTGATTTCAGTATTTAATAGCTTTATAATTAAATAAAGTGTTATTAAGTGTTCAAAACTTCTTTGAATTTGATTTAGCTGATCTGTTTCCTCATTTCATAGTGCTCTTTAAAAAATATCGATATCAACTCAGTTAGTCTTGATAACAATATCCATCTGCTTCTAATTTAGTTTCATTCTGTCTATATTTATTATTGAGTCGTTAGTTTAGGCATAATAATTTTTAGGGTAAATATTAAGATAAATGATTTTTTTTCCTCCTAAAAGTGTTGAAATAGCCATGAATATTGTAAGTGAGATCCATCTGCAATTTCTGTTACACAATAATTGATTGGTTGAAAAACTTCTTGCATTTGACATAGAAAGTCAAGTTCTACTTACCTAAAATTCCTTTTGTTTAATGATTATTATACCCTGACTTTATTATTAATAAAGTTATTTTATTCGTGAACAAAATTTTAATAGATAGCTAATTTTGTGCATTCATATGAGATCTTAACCCTTTCTGGTGCACTACCCTTTAAAGTTGAAATATTAAGGAAAAATTTTATAGGCAGTCTATTTAGGCCCTAAATAGAGTACAATAAAAATTTGGTAAAGATTGCACTGACCATTTCGATTTTGTGGGTGTTGCATCACATGGAACACTGCGCCACAAAGGGCTATGAAAAGCGAGCATTGCAGTGAAACACACTAATGCGCAAATCTTTCGTATATTAATGAAAAATCACTGTATTATGCCTGTGTAGCAGATTTAGCATACCCCAGGGTGCACCGTAAGGAGGACTGCTCTACAACCCCAGAAAAAAGAAGAAAATGGGGGGGGGGAGATTTTTATGCTGTAAATAAAAACATACGTAAAGATTGGTTTACAAAAGAATAACTTCAATCAATTGGTAAGGAAAAAGCTCTAGACATATTGAAAGGGGGCTTTTTTCACTCAAGTCCCAAATATCTTTACTTTGACAACTTATCGGTGTAAAATCATGCATCGACTTCTGCACAGTCTGTTTAGATACCCAAGTAAGGTCTTGGGGCTGCATAGAGAGGCCTGGTTGGAATAAATCATCTTCACTTGCATGTGATACTTCGTAGCTATCAGATTGAGACTGTTCAAGTGGTATAAAAACATATTTCTCTGTATCACTATCTGCATTCTCAGATTCACTACCAGAGGGCAATTCTTGAAGCATTTTTATTGCTTCAGAAAAACTAAGACCTCTCCATGCCATTTATTAGCAATTAACAAATTTAAAAAATAAACTACAAATTAAATTTTATTTGCATAAAAATGTATAAACTAAAATATATAAATTCAAAAAAATATCTATACAGTAATATAAAATGAGACTAGTAGCAAAAAGGAAAATCGAGAACATAAAAATCATGCACCTTCTATCTAGAAATGATGCGAAATAACTGATATAATCTTAGACCCCACTGAAGCTTTCCAATTCAAGAGGCCGAGAAGCTTGTATAAATATTTTCCATACAAGAAATCCTCCCCTGTAAATTCCTAAGCAAAAGTTCATTTCTCCCCGAAAGAGAGAAAAACAGTAAACATAAACACAGATGTTTCCCTCATCATGGCGTTCAACGCTAATCCCGCACTGACGGCATAAATTAATACGACCGTTGTGGCGCAGTGTTCCAGGGGATGGAACACCTTGTTTTTATTCAGTGATTCTACGTATACTATATGCGTAAAAAATTTAAAGTAATATAGAATAAATAGTTCAATGGACAGGCAACAAAATAACGTAGAATTTTTTTTCCAAACATTTATTTTCATACTACAAAAAAATTTGCGGAAAATTTCTTAAAAATAGAGGGATTTATATAACATAAAATAATTGAAAATGATTTTTCGCCTTGTGTGGTGCTGCCATCTATTATCAAAAAAGAACGTTTAAAGAGCATTTTAAAAAAATTTTATCCATTTATCTCTAAATGCAATGGTTTGGTAACAATTTAAAATTTGGTGTTCCATCACCTGGAACACTACGCCGGAAAGGGTTAAAAAGTCTAAATCTTAATACAGTTTAAAAAATTTTAGATTATGCCGAAATCTAAATGTTAACAAATAAGCATGTTATTAGAAGAAAGGATTACCGTATTTTCCTGTATATAATCCACACAACCTTTTTTCCGAGTTAAAGGAAAAAAGCGCTGCATAAACCGCAACAATTTTTTTCGGCGAATTGTATAAACTGTATACTGCTGATAATATGAGTGTCACATAAAATAAAAAAAAGCTATGTGTGATTAAAAATATAATAAATTGTACAGAATAAAACATTTACTATTAAAAAGATCTGTCTGGGTCCACCTCATCGCAAAGTGTGATAAACGTGAGATGAAAGCACGAGTTCCACCAAGAGCGATAATTTCGAGAAGATAATTGTAAAACTTATGTAAGACATATAACTCGATGTAAGACATATTTATAAATATATATATATGTGTGTTCTTCGTTAGTATTTAAATGAAAGGAATGAATTGTTTGCAAACTGCGTATTTTATAAAAAAATTTTTTTTTTATACTACGCGTGCTTTGTTTTTCACTTCACATTAACACGTTTGTTGCCATTTTTCAGTTTGATTTTGCTGTAGCTTTTAACTTAAAATCTGCTGCGTAAATAAAAAGTGTTCGCTTCCATATGACAATATACGAATTTGGATATTATCAAAACGAAACAGTTCCGGTCATGACAAATCACAAAGTGACGTTAGCGAAATGCAACTGTAATATCTTTACGAGAAATCGAATTCGTTCTTGAATGTGATTGGACAAAGCTGATTATGGCTTAAATAACTCAGGTGTTTTGTGGTACCACTTGTTATTTATTTTATGAAGCATAAACAGTATTTCTTTCAAAACTTTCTTGTGAAATTTTTCTGGTGGAGAATGTTTTTTTATCAAATTATTCGTTGCGGTGTATAATACACACAACAAAATTCAGAACTTTTTTAACACATAATCAGCAAATTATATACAGTAGTTACAACCTTGATTTTAAAAAATCGCTATTATATTGGCACAGTAATAAAACCTTTAATTTGTTATCAATTTGCATCACTAAACTGAAACCGCTATATCTGATGGATTCAAAACTTGTGAAAATAATTAAATTAGAAGAGTACTTGGTAGAATTATTTGCTGTTAGATTTATTTTGAGATTTGAAAAGTGGTACTTAAATGTGATTAACAAAGTTATAGCCATCAATGCTTTTTAAAGAATTAATTTATACTCAAGTCACGAAAAAAAATTTTTACTGTATTTGCATATTTTACATTCCTCATAGTTTGAATTTATAAAACTTAATCATGTTCAGCTTCAAATAAGTTTTTGTTACTTGAGGGTATTGATAATAATGCTATTTTATTCTTGGGAATGCAGTCACCAAGGTTTTCATGATTAAGTGACTATTAACTATTTGTTAAGAATTGTGGACACATTTAGGTTAATTAAGTTATAAATTACAAAATCTTGTCATTTTATTCTCAGAGGTATAGAATTTTGTTTGAAAAATGTAGCTTGATGTATTCATTTATATTATAATAATATACTTAATACAAATTAAATTAAAATATAGTTGGCCTCAACTAGCATAAGTCAAGTTGATAGCTGAATGGTTAGTGCTGTGTTTTCAGTTCAGTAGTTTGTACATTTTCATTGAAGTCTATTGTGGGTCAGAATCCTTTTTAAACTAGGTCATGATTTTAATTATTCCTTTTGTATTAAAAATAATCTATTAGTGAAGACTCAAACCAAACCAATGATCAAGCAAAAACAACTTATACAAAATAAATATCTTTTCCTTTGTGTATTTTGTGATTTGAAATAAATAGAATTTTGTGTTTCATAGTATTGTATAGAGTAAATGAAAGCGTTTTAGGAATAAAGACTGTGCTTCAAACCAAACAGTTTCATATAAATTAATTTAGCAAATAATATTATTGTATATCAAAAATATTTATTTGAACTGATTGCTTTTTTAAAATTTATACATAAATATTTGCTTTATTGTTCCTATATTTTTAAATTCCTCAATTTTCTTTGTTTTGCACTCTGAATTATAATTGAAAACATATATTGTTTATGTTATTTTTATAATCGCTTTGTGTATTTTGAATGAGTTAAGTTTATTAAAAGTACACACATTTAAGAAATTTATTATGTTTTGAAATTTCTATGAAAAATTGAAGATAATTAAAAGAAAATTCATTTATGTATTATCAAATATTTTAAAGTGTGTGTTTTTTATACATTTTTTGTGTGTTCAATAAAACTAAATATAACAATGTAAAGTTTTGATCCTAATAATGTGTTGTATTTATATTTTTTAATGACTATTGGTAAAGATATTTGTGTTCAAGTAAATGTTTTTAATCTTAAATTTATATCATTGTCAACTTCATTTTATTTATTAATTAAATATGACAGGAATGCTCTTAGAATTAATCATTAATTGCTCAATAATATATTGTAATTTGAAAAAAATGGACAGTTTAAATGACTTATTGAACTAAAACTATTTTATATTCTGTATTGCTAGGTGGGGTAAAGTGGCATCCATAAAAATAAAAGCAAGTTGAATTATTTTGATTCATTTCAACATTTTTCTTTGTATTCAAAATTAGAATTTCATTTTTCAGTCATGTTTAGTTTTCACTGTAATTGATTGTTATTTAGAAATAGTTTGCAATTTATTTAGTTCAAAGAACATACGTTAATAAATTGTATTGTAAATTAAATTATTTTTTCTCGTAAATTTAAAGACTGAAATGGCAGCCAAATGTTCAACATTCTGCCCTTTGGTTCCAAAGTCCCTGAATTTGATTACCGCTTGTTGTATTGGTATTTTTTACTGATTCAAAATCTGTGTTTAATCTATAAGTTCCTGTCTAATTAGCCTGCATATGCAAAGACAGTCATTAGGTAACTAATAAATCCAAAAAATTGACTAAACTAAATTTAATATATATATTGCACTTAAAAATAGATTACATAAAAATGAAAAACTGTTGCCAATCGCATTTTATTCTGTTGCTAAATTAATATATTTAAAATTTGTAGGGTGTAATACAAAATGTACTAAAATAAAATTTAAAGATAAAATCTATATTTAATAGTAAACATGCAAGATGAAGTGTCCTTGATCTCTATAAAAAAGTCATATGCAGTTACATTTACTGTAATAAATGTTCATTTAGTGTTTAAGAGTAATCCAAGGATATTTTGCCATATTTGTGAGTTTACTACAGTATCCAAGAGGACAAATATTGTCAAACATTGTAAAAAAAATAGTCCATAATTTTTTTCTATGGTTCAACTCAGTTCCCACAGCAAATTTGTAGCATCTCGTAAATAGGTAAAGCATATTAAAAACCTTGGACAGTTAATCAAGAATTAGAAAATGATTCAGTTAGTTGGAATTGTAACTTTTCTTAAAAGGAAAATAAAGCAAACATAATGATTTCAATTATTGCATGATAATTTATAATATCAGTCTTTGATATCAAAATATTCTATTGAATATTTTAATATATATATATATGTATATACATGTATATATTAGGTTGGGGAAAAAGTAATCCATTATTTTTTCAGTAGAGGTCTGTAGTGATCGATATCTCGTCTTGTATATATCAAACAATTTCAAATTTATGCTCGTTGGAAAGGTGACATTTGACACTAAAATATCCTCTTGCGGTTTTTGTTTGATTTATTCGGTTACGAGTACAAGGTTTTAAAAATGGAAGACAGCAAACAGAAAATTCGATACATTTTCGTTTTTCTCTTGTAACGGCGAAAAAGATAGCCGGGTGGCTAAAATTGTGAGAGGTGTTTATCGTCCTATATAAGACTGTAACAACCAGTTACGTACAATTTTTGTTTCGTTGATTCCGTTCGGGTATTTTTGATGTTAGAGATGCACCTCGCATGTGGATACAGCATCGTCCAAAGTGTCTATAAAATATCAAAAATGATCGAAGTTAACCGCATGTCAGCAGTCGTAACGCGCAAGACCTAAAAATCTACATAAAAGCTGTTTTAAACCTTTTTACAAAGCGAATCCAAAAGAAGTTACATAAAGTTCACGTAAAAATAATGTATTTCTTTTTCTCCAACCTAATATATGTATATATATACCGTATTTTTCGCCGTATAAGACGCACTTTTTCTCCCCAAAAATCGGGGGGGAAAAGTGCCTGCGTCTTATACGGCAAATACAAAAGCCCACCATGTCAAGGAATACGAATCAAAGATTCTGTCTTTTCATAAGTTTGTTATTGATGCGAGGAAGAAGCATAACTTTGAAATGAGCCAGATTGGGAACATGGATGAAGTCCCGCTAACGTTTGATGTGCCATCTAACAGAACCGTAGATAACAAAGGAGCCAAAAGCATAACCGTAAAAACCTCAGGGCATGAGAAAACCCACTATACGGTTGTGCTGTCCTGCTGTGCAGATGGTACCAAACTGCCCCAAATGTTGATCTTTAAAAGGAAAACATTCCCAAAAGAAACAATTCCACGGGGAGTCATCGTGCACGTTATACAGTTGATATAAAATATTTTACTACATAATTTGGTTCATAATATTTTTTTTCTAGATTTGCCTCCTTTAAAATTGGGTGCGTCTTATACGGCGAAAAATACGATATATATAGATAGATATATATATATATAAATAGATAGATAGATAGCTCATTATGATAAAATTCTAATTTTGTAATTTTACTTGATTCTAAGATTCAAATAAACCCAATGAGGTGAAGCATTCTACTATATAAAATTAAGTGATAATGAAAACTTTTGAATGCCTGGCAATTAAAATAAGCAATGCCAATTCAGTGTAATTTAAATAATTTATAGTATTTTATAAATGAAAAACAAGTTCTATAGTTGAGAGGGAAATTTTCTATTTTTAATAAAATAACTATTATTTATTGGTATAGAAGAAAGTATACTAAACAGTAACAATTGCTTATCTTTTATTCTTAATAATTATTTCATGCAAATAAAAGAAAAATATAAGACATGTTTCCTAAAATAAAAATATATTGATTTCTACTGACTTATTTTTTGCGACCATATTCTAATATTATTTGCTTAGCTGAGAAATATCTGCATTTTATGTTTGTGTAACATTAGTACAGGATAAAATATTAGAATAGAAAGGATTGACAAAGAAAAAAACATTTGGTTATAATGTGTTTGCTTTATGCATTTTTTCTTAAATTTTCTGTGTCATCTGTAAAAATTAGAAGTTTTTTTGATGGCTCTCAAATAATATTTTTTGTGTTAATAAATTAGTATGTGTGGTATTGTCAGTTTGATTTAGAATATAAAAATGTTTTGTACACAAAATATTTTAACACAGTATTAATGTATAAAATCTAATTATTTGGGCAAAAGATAATTTCTGATCGCATATTTAAAATCAGCACATAAAATTGTTATTCATTGTGACAGATATTTTAACTATCTAGATTTTAAGATTTAAAAAAAAATTTCTCTGAGTGTGATATTACAAGAAATAAATGTGCTTATTACATTTATTATTATTTTATTTTTTTTATATATATAAAATTTCTTTTTTGAAGAAATTTTTTTTCTTCTCTTTTTTTTATTTTTACACATTTAATATTTCACTATTTTGTAACTTTTTATACTTATCTTTTTACTTACTTTTGTGTCTGTAATCATTAATTTCAATGTGCTTTAAATTTGAATTTTTAATGAATGATATTTTACATATTCATTGCAGTTATTTGAAAATTAACTTTTTTTGCATTTTAAATTCATGACTTACAAGCAAAATTATTTAAACATGTATGAAAAAGTACTCTTCAAAATGCTTTTAAATATGAATATTGCAACATTTGTTTAAAGTAAATACTTAAATAAAAAATAAAATTGCTGTTGAAATGCTTTATTTCTATCATTGCTCTAATATCAAAATAATCCTATAAAGCTCAATGGTATTTAAGTGAGATCTTGAGCTACCACATCATTTCTCAAAAATAATTTGATTTTGGATTACAAAAATATTTAATATTTTCAAACATAATGACTACTGCCTTTGAAGGAGGTGAATTTTGGGATCATTGTCTTGTAAAATAACTTACAAAATATTAAATCAGTGACAGTTAAGACTACTTAAAAGAAGCAAATATTTTCAAACAATTTAAATCATAATGTAAAGAGAGTGCTGATGATTTTGATGTTAAAAATGGATGGCTCAAAAAAGAATCTAAGCTGCCAGCTAAAGGGTTACTGCTCTTGCCTTTAGTTCAACAGCATCAGTCAAATCGAATCCTTTGGGGCTGGATATTTGTAGTAGTTTAGAACTCACTTCAAGCTGTAAGTTCCCATCTAATTAACCCTTATAATCAAAAAATGATCATTGAGTAACAAAGAAATCAAACAGAAAAAATTCAATTTTAAAAACTTGTAAATAATTTTATACTGTGAATAATATTGATTTATATTATGATTTCATGTATTCTTTTCAGTTTATTTTAATTAGTGTTTTTGAGAAAATTAGATAATTGATGTTGTCTAAATTAAATTGTTCAGGTTTGTTATTAAAGACTTATTCAGCTTCATAATTTGTTTTCCTATCTAAATTTCATTCTAATATGTTATGCTTATATTGCATTTTTACTTACATAATCGTTTATGACCCTTCTTTTATTTTAGGTATCGAAAGTGAAATAAGGTATATCACCTACAAATTTCTTAAATGCATATTTTAAAGCTATTCTCCAAATGGTTAACATTCAACCAATATAGCTTGAACTTCCTATGAAGTATCAACTGTGGTAAAATAGTATAATATATATTTATTGTTTTTACTTCTGACACATTTCCCTAATCTTGCATTTCTATTTCTTGTTGTAAAAACATTTTTTTTTTCAATAAAAATGTCCTTATTTGAATGAATTTGACACTTTTTCGCATAAATATAAAATTTTTTTGAAGTGATCTCTTTTTCTTTGTTTTCTTTTTTATTATGTAATGAATAATTTATTATATACTCATTACATTGTTGATTAATTTTCACTTGAAATGTTTTGTGAGTTTGTATGATTGTTTTTTTTTTTTTTTTGCAAAAGCTATTCCAATTCATATTACATATTTTACAAGAATCAGTTGTGACTTAGGCATAGATATGTAAATTTCTTTAATAGACTTCTTAAAAAATAATGATTTTGCACATCTTGCTATACGAATTGAAGCCCATAATGTTGAAAAAACATTTCATTTTTAGCTAATTGTTTTATGATTTCTGCAATCATAAAAAGTGCATATCATGGGAATTAATTACATTGCAATGTCTTCTTCCCTTAGCTATATTTTAAATATTTACATCAAGGGATAGAAGAAATTAGCATTTTTCATACACTGATTCAACAATCAATGTGTTGGAATATTTTGCTATAGGACATGCCTATGTCCATTCATACTGAATGCTGTGTTTAATGTTTCTGGAAATTTTTCTGATGGTAGCAACTAATAGTTTGTATCTTTCTAATTCTTATACATTTTAGAATGATTGTATCTGAACTTATATCCCTCTGTTTACATAAAGCATTTGCCAACCACAATAAATTCTTGGAAAGTCCATTCTTCAATAAGTTGTAAAAGTACTTTTTTTTCATATAATGCACTTTTTATTTATGTTCTGACTTTCATATTATATGTGAAAGGAATGTTGTGTGTATTGTGGCATAGTGGATTAAAGTATGCTTTGTCAGCTTCCAACTGTGAGTCCTTCCTTCTGGATTCAATACTGGATAGCAGCAATCACATTTTTCATCTCATAAGGTTGGTTAATTTTAATTACTTTTTTTGTAAAAAATATATGAAAAGAAATAGTTTTTTCTCATTATATTTCTCATTTTACGGATATATTTACACCTGCACTATTTTACAATATCAAAATTTCCCTATCTTAAATACATGTTTATTAAGATTAATTCAACTTACAAGAAAAGTTTTTTTTTTTTTTTATTAATTTTCTTAATTATAAAAACTTTTACAAGTTTGAAATTTCAAATTGTTAAATTTATAGCATAAATTTGGTATTTGCTGATAAAACTAACATATTTATTGATTATAAATAGAAATTATGGTCAAAATAGAGGCATTTGGTATTCATTGATTATAAATGACATGATCGAGGTAGAGATAGTTAGCAATTTCTTTCATCGCCAAGTTGAGACTGATGTAGTTTTCAGAATTTGGTTGGCAATCCTAATGGATATAAATTAGCTATTTCTGAGTGATAGCAACCATGTTACAATAAAGAAAAAATGGCAGATTTTAAATTGCTAACTCTAACAATGTTCAAGACTGGATTGAATATTAAGAATTAATAAAATTAGAAATCTAAGAAAATATGTTATAAAAAAGAAACAGCCTGAAATTTTATAATATAATCTAACTATTGTGCTGCTTTTAGCCAAAATTACAAACCACATATTATATTAAAATTTTTATTCTATTTTTTAGTTTCATTTATTTTCCAAGAATTTAATTATTTTCTCATTTTTCAATTCACTTTAGCCTTAATTTTTGGAATGTGTGTAATGAAATTCATGTATGTCAGGTAAAAATATGTAAATGAGAGTTTAAAGTAGTACTAAACATGACTGGAGTAATATAAGAATAAGGCTATCGATTTGTAAATAATTAACTGTTTATATTTTCTTATTGATTGTAGCAAACAAGAATATGTAAACTATAAGATTTATTGTTTTATTGATTATTTTTAGATGTGAACATGTTTTACTTTGTTATATGGCAGACAATTTTTTGACAATGAAACTTGTCTAACTATCAAACATGTACAACAAGTAAGGTAAAATGATCAAATGCACAAGTTTTTATTTAGAATATCCAGCAATGATTTGTACAACAGCTCTTATTGAAAAACTACACTTAATTCCATTGTATAAAACAAATGAGCTGTAATTAAAGAAATGTGAGATATTTGAAATGACACTGTCCACAAGTAAACAATGAGTCAATACCTGTTCCTTTCACTGACATTGAGATCATGGGTACCAATGATGTGTGATAATTATTATATTTAGTATTGGATAATGTAGAGAATATAAGAAGGATTATAGGGTGGTGAGATATCCATTATTACATTTTATCTGTGTGTCAGAAAGAAGCACTTGCATAGCAGTCTTCTGTTGCTTGATCAAACTTCATTTGTGATATGAAGACTGGAGATAAATGTTTCATGGGGTAATCAGCATTATTGATTACCATAGCAAATATAAGTAAACAAGCACCAGCATTTTTTTCCTGTACCTACCCTGTATTCAGTGTTAGATAGAATTTGCTGGGTAAAAGTCTTCATTATTAGATGAAGGGAACAAGCAGAAAACCCCCTAATACTTGCCTAAAAATTGCCATCCTCTGTACTATCACTTAGAAAACATTGCAACCATGAACTATTACCAAATGTAATTATTTTTATTTTGATCTTAAAAAACAGATTCAAACCAAATACAGGAAGAGATATGTTTTGAAAGATATATTGTGGATAATTTTTAATGATAATTTGTTCATTAAGGTGTAGAGACAATGTATTCTAATGCACTCATACCACAACAGCACTCTTGCCTTCGGTTCAACAGTTAGTGGGTTCAAATCCCACCTTTGTCATGGATGTTTGTAGTGGTTTGGTGAATCATCTTTAAACTGTAGATCCCAGTTTAATTAACCCTCGTATCCATAAAATCGTCATTGATCAAAAATCAAAGCAAACCATGAAAAACAAATCTTGACTTTAGCATCACACATCCAAAAATATTTTCTATTTCTTGCACTACTGCTATAAATAGCAATAGTAATGGATGTTTAAAGCATTCTGCTTGTGAACTGGCTGAATTCTGGATGCACCATCAACAGTTTTCAGTGCTGTGAAATTGTCCGAATGTTATATCAACACATTGATTAGCATTGTCTGGGCAAATGGGTTAGGTTCCTATTTTAACTTAAACACTCTTCCAGGGTTGGACATTACTGGATTTACAGGGTTAAACTTTTGTATTCTCTAAACCTTTCTGATATAGCCCCTTCAGTCTATACTTTGCTTGATTATGTGAAATGTGCTGTCTGAGGACATCATTTTCTGCCATTTAAAGAAGTGGTTGCAATTGTCTTTACATAGAATGGTTTTTCAAAGCCCTTTGACAGCTTCCAACGAACTTGAGCAGGAGTTACATTTTAATGATTTATTATCCATTATTTGTTTATAAATTAAACTCTACTCAGCATGTATTTGTGTCATTCATTTCAGTGCAACTCAAGTGTAATATGTTTTCAGATTTTATAGGTATTAGCAATTTTTTGTTCTATGTATGATTTAAAATCAAGTTAACTTATTATGCAAAATAAGTTTCAAAATAGTTATGAAATATTTGTGTTATATATAAATTAAAATAATCAAGTTGATATTGGAAACCGTATTTAAAATTACCTAACTCACACATCTAGTCTAAAGGATAATATTAAGGAGTAGCATTATATTTCATCAACTTGATCAAATTTTGGAGATTTTCTTTATTGATTATTCACTGTTTATCTATAAATAGCTCCTGTTCAAGCTTTAAATTATGTAGGCTTTCATTTTTGTGCTGTGCACAATATAATCTCTAACATTCTCAGTTGGACTAGGATTAAGGCTTTGCAAACAGTTTGGCAAAATTAGATTTTTTACTAGTCTGAATAGCTCTTACCCGTTGCTTCATAAAAGACTTTTTCCGCAAAAGAATAGGCTATTTTATTAAAACATGTTTATTCTTTGTTAATTTGTATAATTTCTAAAGAAAACAAAAAAGGAGAGGTTCAATATGCTTGAAATCTTGTTCAAATCATCACTTGAATCAGATTATTCTTGGAATAAATATAATAAAGTTCTGTGCCAATAATTGTAAGTTATATCTTATGCATTTAAGTTTATTCTCTGTGTGAACAAAACAAATATCCATATCATGGGATTGTTACCGAAAGCAAATAATTTAAATTGGTTACTTAATATAGTTTGCAAATGTTCATTGTTTATACTGTGATAAATTTTGTAACTTATTGTAAACTTTCCGTGTGCCCAGCTTTGTTGTCATTACTTTAGTAAAAAAATATGCAAAAAATTTTGGCCACTCAAAAAATTAATTTTTTAGTGGATTTTTCAACATAGAAGTAATATCCTTTTATTCTTGTTCTTTTATGCATTCACTTAAAATAATTATCCGTTTTTCTCTTCCATTCCCCATATCAGAGTTAGGAATTATAAATAAACCTAAATGTATGAAGCTGTTTGCTTTGAAAGTTTAATTTTTTTAAAATACAGCAAATGCTCATATTTATGAATGCATAATGACTGGTTAAATAATTTGTAAAAAAATTTATAACATATTAGATTATTAAGATCTGATTTTTATTTTACCAAACTATTTTTTCCCTTATAAATTATACTATTAGAAATAATTATTTAGAGTGCTCTATAAGAAACACATGCAAAGAAATTGTTCATATTTAGAAACAACACATACTTACATTTTATTGAATAATTTATTGATTCCAATTCTCCAAACAACTTTCTGAATCTCAAACTATGTCTGATTCTAAACTTTTTAAGCTAAACATCTGATACTTTGAAGTCTAGTTTCCTAGTAAAACAGTTAGATGGATTTCACTTTAATGACTTTACCAACTCAAGAATGTTCATTCCTCTCATTTTTTCTG
Source organism: Latrodectus geometricus (assembly GCA_026290005.1). Taxonomy (NCBI): domain Eukaryota; kingdom Metazoa; phylum Arthropoda; class Arachnida; order Araneae; family Theridiidae; genus Latrodectus; species Latrodectus geometricus. Next base: position 2,914,954 of record JAPDSC010093491.1, on the reverse strand, counting down.
CCTAGCAAGTCGCTTTTCCTGCTTAAGATGTTTTGCCTCTCATCAATGTTTTCAAGAGGGAACATTTTTGTTTGTGCTTCTTTTTTCAAGGATTTTTTTTTTAAATTGTTGTTGGAATTTCATAATTTGTTGGTAATTTACTTCTTATTTAATGTTTTTTCATGAAGAAATAAACATTTTTATAAAATATTAATTTCTTCAGTTGCAACAAATCATCTGTGAAACCAGCTCTATCTCTTTTGACAAACAGGACTTTATGAATCAAACTTCTAGGTTTCCCTGTATATTAAGAAAGTGAGAAAAATAATTTTCTGCTTTCTGTGTTTTTAACATACAGAGAGAGAGAGAGAAAGTAAAGGAGTTGAATTTGTTCAACTTCTGTACTCTCCATTTGAAAGAATCAAGTTCTTTCCTATTAAATGTCTGATATCCTGTGTCTTTGACTATTATTAGCACAATGTCTGGAATGCTTGGACATGCCACTTTGTTGTTCAAGAATTAATAACATTCTCATGCATTACATAAAAAAGAAGTCAAACAAAAAAATTGAAATGAATATCAGATCTGAAAGAAAAAAAAAAAACTGTCAGAAACAAACTTATGTAAAGAGTGATTTTTCAAAATTTTTGTTTGTAAATAGAAATTAAAATTATCATTGTGACTATGGTGTCAAGGTAGAGTTGCCACTAGCTCATAAAAACGAGCGCTGTATTCCATGAGACTAAACCATTAGTTTAAAAACAACTAAATAATATGCTTCATTTGTTTCCTAGTAAAAGTATAGTAATATACATAAATATTGAAATGATTTGTGGATTAAAATGTAATCACTGTTAATTTATTAGCTTTACAAGGATTATTTTTATTTAAAAAATATTTATTTTCGCTAAATAGTGGATAACCTTAATACTGGAGACTACAGTAAGGCATTTAGTAATCGGTATGTTTTGAGAGGATTTTTTCTTTAAGTTCTCAATGTATAATCAATCCTTAAATATTCTATAAATATTTTCTAATATTCATGTTAATTTAATTAATGTTATTAGAATTAATTTTACTGATTTATATTGAAGGATATGCTATTCATTTAAAATCAATGTTTTGTGTCAAAATTGTATGAAATGTTTTAATGCTTTTTGCTATTTTTAACTCCTTATTAGTTTAAGGATACTGTTTTTCATGAATACTACTTATATTTTTGAAGGGTTTTTTTTTGGTAATTTTAATAAATTTTATATTTATTCTCCTTCTAGGTGTACATAATAATTATTTCGCAAAAGTAGTGTGCTGCATATCACTATTTCATGTTCATTTGTTTACAAGAAAGAGTTACAGAAGAAATATTCATTAGCTTTTCACTAGATTAATTTTCACATGATAATGAGCTTTTAACGTTTGATGAACTATTAACTCTTATGCTTTCATTGGAAAATAAATCTGAAATAATTATGAAATATTTGGTTAAATCAAACTAATCATTTGTAATCATGCTTGTCTGATGGTGATGAAATGAGTAACTTTCTTTTTTTATAAAATAATATTTCGACAATTGTTATAAGTCTGTTACAGGTCTCCTGCCTTAAGTTCATGTGTAAATACAATTCCTTTAACTATAGAGTACTAGCATCAAGTATATTCTATGTTGTGTTTAAATTTGAAAATTAATCATTATACTCATAGCCAGTTATTTAAAAAAAAATCTAGAAATCAGTTAAGATATTTCTTTTTATAAAATTTATTTTGAACATTTTTAAGAATATTTTAATAGAGTAAAGTACATATTTTAAATGTAATTGTGTAATATATTTTGTTACGATTATGTATACTTAATTTCTAGGGAAAAAATCTATTAGGTCCATCCTTCCAAGATTATAACTTGTGGTTTAGAAAAATAACGTTTTTTGCTGTTAAATTCCTACTTACATTGCTCCTAATTCTTTTTATTGTAAACCTAACATACTAAGATATAGGCAGAAATTTATCAACGTTTCTGGTGGATCATCATTTGGTTCTTAATTTAGCATAATTTACAAATCCTTATTTCATTTTAACAGCCATCAAAAATGTTTGATTTTTATTAACTTTTAATAATTGGCTCATAAGTACTAATCTTAACTACATTTTAGCTTCATTTGGTAGATTAGGAAATAAGCACAAAATACTCATTCTGATAAATACTCATTTAGAATATCTATTCATTTTTTTTAAAACATTGTATAACTATATTCGAAATTTTCTACATTTTTATCTTTTGAAATTTGAGAATTTAAGTATATTACAAATAAAAGAGTTGTTCTTATTTTAATATATGTTTATTTTACAGAGTGTTTTTATAAATAATAAAGCAAATTTTAGAACTGCTACGTTTCATAACATAAAAGTGTGATGTTGAACTAATTTTCACTTGTGTTTCGATATGTTTTTCCAGTTACTAAGATTGATATTAGTGTTAATAGATTCAACTGAAATAATACTTTACATTTATCTAATTTATAAATAATATTAAAATATACTTAAATTTTTTTTATATATTTTTATGTTTTTCCTCACATTAAAATATTAATGTATTCCTAAGGCATTGGTTGGGGGATAAATCAATTTAAGATTTGGAATCAGGAAAAAAAAAATCAGAGGTATGTAAATGCCTGCATTAACTAGGAAAATGTCTGGAAAATTATATGGAATCATTTGATACATAATGAAACCTTAGCAAGATTTTTTCTAAACTTTTATTTTAAAGTATATGTGGTAAAGTTAGGTGCTATAAATTCAGTTTAAATATGAATTTTTATTTTTCTCTCTTGAGTGAAAATGTTTAAATAATTTCACGTTGCTTCTGTAAAAGGAGTATGTCAAGTGCTCTCTTGGTGAATGGACGTTTTTGTTTTGATAGATATTTGACTCTTACACAGAAGCACTAAAATCTTATGTATTACCATTATTTTGAAGAAACTGTTCTTTATTTATGTTATTTATTTTTTTACTGTATATTATTAAACATTTTACAGAAACTATATTCCCTCCTTAGTTGAATGAATTTTTTATATTTTATTATGTTCATTTGTGCTGTAGATCGTACTTTTTTACATTTGTTGAACTTTATTTATAGTTCTTTCCTTCAGTAAATTTGCTCAAGTGATTTCTCTCAATAATTTACTGTTGAAAACTATAAAGTGATGTAAGCTTAATCAGTTTCAAAATTTTTCAAATTATCAGTAATTTAGGTTATTGTGATAGAAATGTTAAAAAAATATGATAGTAGTGTTTAAAAATCTTATATGTAATATAATATTAGGTTGGGGAAAAAGTAATCCATTATTTTTTCGGTAGACGTCTGTAGTGATCTATATCTTGTGAGGTACATATCAAACAATTTCAGATTTATGCTCGTTGGAAAAGTGACATTTGACACTAAAATATCCTCTTGCGGTTTTTGTTTGATTAATTACATTACGAGTACAAGGTCTTAAAAATGGAAGACAACAAACAGAAAATTCGATACAATTTCGTTTTTCTTTTATAATGCCGAAAAGGCTAACTAGGTGGCTGAAATTGTGAAAGGTGTTTATTGTCCTATATAATACTGTAACAACCAGTTACGTACAATTTTTGTTTTGTCAATTGCGTTCAGGTATTTTTGATGTTAGAGATGCACCTTGCATGTGGATACAGCATTGTCGAAAATGTCTATAAAATATCAAAAATGATCGAAGTTAACCGCATGTCAGCAGCCGTAACGCGCAAGACCTAAAAATCTACATGAAAGCTGTTTTAAACCTTTTTACAAAGCGAATCCAAAATAAGTTTATGTAACTTATAAGTAAGTTCACATAAAAATAATGGATTTCTTTTTTCCCAACCTAATAATTGTAAAATATTTCAATTTGGACATATAAAATAAACATTACTGTAAGTGCCCTTTGATTCAGCATTTTGTCATTCAATATGGCTCTAGGATTCATATATTTTAGTTTAGTTTGAAGTTTGTAAAACTTTGGTTTCTTTTGCTCAATGATCATTATAATAATCACTTCTCATTTAATTTTAATTATTCTTGTTTTCTAAAATACATGTTCATGTAAAATTCATATAGCTGGGGTGGCCAAGACGTCGACCGCGAAGACATTTTAGGTAGCCCGCGCGACCATCCTGATATAGTGATCCCAGATATTAACAATTGAATTTATGACTTATGTCATAGATTTAATGAATTATATAAAATAAAAATTTACTACAGTTTTTGCTTTAAAACCTAAAACAAACTGCAAAGTAAGGCACTGAATTTTTCGTTTTACAGTGCAGTTAAATCGAAACAATTTGACAAAGTGGGATGCTTAGATTATATCCAGTAGCCGGCGCATGATAGCGACGCGCCTACTCGTCTAGTCTACCCGTCACTTCTGGCCGTTTAATTTCACTTCTAAGTTAATTGTCTTATGTGGCTGATCGCTCGCTTCCTACCGCACTGATACGAATTTGTTTCAAAACTGTTGAATGTTCCAACTGTTGATACGAAACTGTTGAATTTGTTTTTCAACAACCCGTCCAAAATGACTCAGCCAGGCACCAGTGCTAAGAGAAATAAAACATACCATTATCACAATAAGTGGGATGACGATTTCTTTTTTGTTATGGTGAAGGAGAAATGTGTTTGTCTCTTACGTAACTCAAGTATGGCATTACCAAAAAAAGCAAATGTCGAAAGACATTTTAAAACCATGCACTTAAAATATGCTACAGACTTTCCATTCGGCTGTGAACTTCGAAAAGTTAAAGTGCATGAATTAAAGTCGAATTTACATTTACAGCAATCGGTATTTACGAAACCAGGCACCAAAGCTAAAGCAGTAACATTGGCGTCGTTTAAAATTACAGAAGTTTTGATAAAGCGAAAAAAACCATTCGAAATTGGAGAATTGATAAAAGAAGCTTTCATTAAAGCGGGAGAAGTGCTTTTTCCACGATTTTAAAAACAAATCCGAAATAATATCGTCAATAAATAATATTTCTTTGTCACGTAACACTATTATGCGACGGACTGAAGCTATGAATAATAATTTGGAAAATTTATTAAATGACAATTTATGAAAGCTTTAAATTCCTATCACTTCAATTTGATGAATCCACAGATATTAGTGACATTGCACAGTTATGCCTTTTTGTGAGAATGGTTTTCGAAGACAAACAAAGGGACAAGATATCTACAATTCATTTAAAAACTTTATTGACAAGACAGGATTTCCGATACATAAATTGGTCTTTATTACAACAGATGGAGCTCCAGCAATGTTCGGGAATCGAACAAGTTTTATTGCCTTATACAATATTAATGTGAAAATTCCCAGTTTCACCAGCTATCATTGCATTATCAATCAACAGATATTGTGTTCAAAAGCACTATAAAGTCTAATGGTATAATGCAAATTGCTTTTAAAATCGTCAATTCAATTCGTTCAAGAAGTCTTCAGAGACGACAATTTTAGGCGTGAGGTGTCTAAGCCATGGTGCTTTTTTAAAAAGATTTCGTATTCTGTTACCAGAAATAGAAATTTTCTGCAAATAAAAGGAGAGCACATTACTGAATTGGAAGATGGGAAATGGCTCATGAAACTAGCTTTTCTCTGTGATATCACTGCAAAACTTAACGACTTAAACCAAAATCTACAAGGAAAGAATAAATGTTTAACAGACATGATGAGTGCTATTAAAACTTTCAAAGAAACTATAAAAAAATTATGCGTCTCAATTAAAGAAACATGGAGGAAAATGCAATATATTTCTTAAATTTAGAGCATCTAGCGATACTGATTTTTGGAAATTTCTGAGGAAACGTTTCCAAATATTTACAAATTGATTTTGTATTTGAAATCATACTTTGGATCGACGTATCTTTGCGAATCTGCTTTTTCAACCATGAAAGCCGTACAAGTTAAACATCAGTCGTGTTTATCAGATGAACAGATAATTTCGTGTTTATGCATTGCAATAATCTCATATCAGCCACAATATGATAAACTTGTCGCAGATATACAGTGTCATATTTCATCTAAACAAAGTGAATTGGATGGTCAATTTTTATGCATATGAATACTTAGATGATTTTCGTCAGTAAATTTTTATTTTGTAAATACTAAGTTATATATATATATATATATATATATATATATATATATATATATATATATAGAAAGATTAAATAATAAATTTTTTTTGTTACCGAAAATAAATATACGTTATTTCTGCCATTGGTAGACTGCCTTCGATTTTTTAAATGTGGAGTAGACCATGGATACCAAAAGTTTGGCCATCCCTTATATATAGCATGATTTATGCTTGAATCCTTTTGAAATTATTGACATTTGATACTATTGCCAAACTTTGGAGCTCAGCATGCTGCATTAAAAAACACTTACAGTATATGGTTATTAAACCTATTCAGTTATGCTTGTAAAAATATATTTACTACATGTCTGCTAGTTAACAAGGAAAAGGGAATCTTAAAAAATTACCAAATTAAAACTCTGTCAAAAAATTTTAACTTGAGGAGTTTAATACAGTCTATAAGTTTAAGCTGTTAACAAAATACTGTTCTGCAAGCTCATTATTCAGTATGTTGTCAATTATAAATTTTTCATCCAGAAATCAGGTGTATATTAATGTAGAACTGCAAGGTTTTAAATATCAATATTTAAATTAACTATTCATCTCCATTTTAAAAATGCTCAATGTCATGTAAATATTACATTTCTGTAAATTGTCCATTGCCTTAATTTATATAATGTCAATTTGTATTCTTAACAAATTTCAAAATAATTTGGATAGCTATATACTTTATAATATTTATATTTAAAATATTATACATTTAAAAGTAGTTTAAGCAACTTTTGTGTTGATCATTTGATGTAAAAACACTTACTGTGCTTGACCAATAACTTAATTTTAAAATTTAATGTATAAATATAGTTTGTTTATATAACTGAATTATTTTGTTCTTCCTTGTATCTCAATTCTTCAACTGCATTTATATATCTTCAACTATTTTTTTGGTATTTAAAATTTGTGTTTTTCTGGCAAGTGTTTAAAACAAAATATTTGCAAAAATTTTATGGTTGTCATAATTTTGATCATTTTAGAATTTTTTTGTTTAATAGTCAAAATTTAAAGCATCTTTACAATTTTGTTTTAATTACTAATTGTCATCTTCTGCTAACATCACAATATATGTTCTTTACTTTTTCTTAAGAGATTCAGTTGAAATGCTTCTTTCATATTTAATACAGTTTTTTTAGATATGCAACTTCCTCTTACTTAAATTATGAAATATTTCAGAAATAAGGCAACTTATTACTAAACTAAATAATGCTTAAATTATTATCACTGAATATAGAATACATGTATTTTAAATTTTTTTAATAAATAGTATTTTTACATAAAAAAAAATTCTGTATTTGTACATTTCTTTCAAGTATTATTAATTGACAATATGAACCTCTGTTTCACAAGTTTTTTAATTATTTCTTGAATAATAAAAAATTTAAGAAATAATAAAAAAAAATTTCATTATTTAAAATAATCAGATTTGCTGATAATATAAACTGTGCTAAAACGGGGGTATATTTTAACTTCTTGTTGTAATATCTTCAGTGTTGGAATCATCTGAAAAGTAAAAAATTCATGTGTAATATTCAATTCCTTATTCAAAAAAATTTTTAAATACCATATCTAAATTCTCGCCAAATCAATTGACGGGAGTAATTAATAATTAACAATACAAAAGCAATAAATAAGCAGCTGAAATGTAAAATGGCTCATATATTTACTTTTAACAGAGTATAAATATTTTCTTTTAAATTGTTATTTCTAGAATAGCCTATATTTTTTATTTTCTTAGCCATGTTCTGATATTGCATATAGATTTAATTGTTAGTTTAAATATAGATCGATTAATAATGATAAATCTGTAAACAATATTTCATGAAAGGAATACATTTAAAGAGCATGTTTATGAATTTTTTTGGGTTATTTAGATAAGTAATAACCATTTAAATAAACTATAAAATGTAGAAAAATCATTACTTTAATAAATTTTTATATTTCTACACAATAACAGGTATTTCAAGTTTGCAATTGGTTTCATTTTAATATGTAGCTCTCAAAAAATATATGAATTTAACTCAGAAATACTAAAGAATGCTATGAAATGTGGTATATATTTAAAGTAAGTAAAGTGTGTAAAATCATTTTATTGTTACATCAAACATACCTAAAAAAGGAAGGCGATAGATATTAAATATTTTATTAACAATAAAGATCTCGAAAATTTGTAAAGGAGCTTTTTAAGTTCTCTGAACAAAAGAAAAGGAGAATTATAAAAGGAATTTTAACACTCACACAAAAATTACAAATGTGTAAATGTATGTATAATTTTAATCTACTGCTAGATGCAAAGTACGAAATCTAGAAAGTTTTTTTATAATTTAGTCGAAATATATCTCATACGCTTTCTATTTCCAAATTAGTAGACCAAAAAAAAAGTAAAATCTTCTGACTAATTATATTTATGTTTGACCTTTTAATTTTTTTTTTTTTTTTTTTTTTAATTTATCTTTGTTCAGTTGGGTTCGTTGATTTTTCAGATGTTAGACTCCTCTGCTTCTTTAGTATTTTAATACAAATAATTTTCTATATATAACTGAAAAACTTGACATCCCTTGTAATCAAAGGAATAACATTTTTGAACTGTAAGTCCTCTCAAAATAAAAAAAGGAATGTTTCTTTTATTTTGAAAAAACCTCTAATTTGAAAAATGTGATATTTGTAAAGTTCGAGTTACAATACATTGTTGAAATTGGATGACAGCAAAGAAAAATGTAGTTCACAAATGAACTTAACCAGATGTTATTTCTAGACACTTTGTTCCTGTTTGAGATAATAGGGGATATATGCTCTGATATTAATCTCAACCAGTTCCTGAATGCATTAATAAATAGCCTGTAACTTACAGACGACACTTGGATAGATAACTTGGAGTCTTATGCTTTCAGTTTAATGTCTAGAAATTTAATCTGATGTTAGTTAAATTATTATAGTTATAATTCAGACAGAATAAAAAGAAAACTATTTTCTTCTACCTATTATTTTTATGTAAAACTATGAAAAATGGTATTTTTTGTATCAATTATGCTATACATCTAAATATCTATTTTATTTTTGTGATAATACACAACACTTATTTTTCTGTGTTATAAAAAATTTCAAACCCAAACAATGCTTCCATAAGAGTTTGAATTCCAATGCTGTAAGGTAAAGGCCAAAGCTAATTCTCGTATCGCAAGGGTGGGCAAATTCTTGAGTAATTGCAAATGAAGTTTTTATGTGTCGTACGAATTTTAAAGAAGCAATCTTTCGGGGTACAATAATTATTTATAATGCTCATCTGATGTCAGTAGTAGCATGAAAATTATGTTTACTCTTGGATAATAAGCAAAACCTTACCCCTATATCATATCATTTTATATTTAATAATTAATAAAAAAAAAAGTAAATAGAAAGAGTATAGGGCAAATTTTCAACCATGTGGATGTTTTATTTGGTTAAAATTGTATGGTTTCTATATTTGTGTGCTTTCTTAACTTAAAAACTGAACTCATTCATCATTAATTCAGTAAGACAGAACTTTAGTATATGAATCATGCTAAACACATTACGATTCGTCTTGAGCCTCAAATTTTGCGTTTTATTTTAATATACTATAATATACAAAGTTTTAGTTTAATTAACTGAGACTTACCAAATGGTGGAAAAGATTCAGTTTCCATTGCCTCTTCATTTTCTTTATTTTGCTGAAAAATAAACACTACATAAATACATTTGTTCATTTGAAATCAGTGAAATAATTATAATCCGAAAAATGCTTTTAATATTACTCTTTTATTAAGGTTTTTTTTTTTTTTTTTTTTAATTTCACTGCAATTTCGTAACACTAGTATTTAGATCTTTTACGGAAAAAAAATATTCGACTTTATTCCTAATGTCCATTAAGCTGAAAATGTGAGCAAAAAAATCAACAAACTTCATTTAATCTGTTATAAGATAAAGACACGCAAACACAGATATATTCTTGCAAGAGTTACTTTCTATTACAATGATAACAATTGCTGTATTCTAATTGGGCACCAACATGTCAAAATTTCCATTTCGATCGAAACGCTGAGGATTTAGTCATTGCTGTTGATAAAAGGATCACCGTCGATTTATTCTGCCCCCTGATGATCTGACAATGTGTAGATTATGCACAGAAGAGTTATGTCGTACCTAGCAGAAGATCAGGTTGTCTCTTATCTGATACTGAAATGGTGTTTTTCAAACTGAGAATTCTAACTTTCTTAATAGAAATACAAAATAATGCATTTTCGCACACACACAAAAAAACCTCATTCTTAGTCACATTTATTTGTAATTATGCATATTCTGTGTTCAATAAAATATTTATGGTATTTTTTTTTAAAATCTATCAAAAAACTATTGAGTCTGATTTAGTTAAATTATTTTAAGTAAATTTTTTTTAATTGTTTAAATATATAAATTAAATTTTAAATGATTACTTATTCAGTTGTTCTTTTGTCCATCATTTATCACTGCCTATTTTATAGTCCTTAACCAAACACAATTGTGACAGTTATGTATTTATATAGTTATCAACCATATCATTTGATCTATCAGAGAATAAAGGTGAAGATCCAGGAACTTCAAATAAAAAAAATCAATGCTAGCTAACATTTTGATTTCTTCCTCTCTATTTGTCAGAATAGTTATTGGCGGATAGATTTCCATGTTTTTTCTTTCTTTGTGTGAATCGTGAACACAATTCACGTCTACAAAATTTTTCCCAAAAATTATACAGTGTAGATTTTATAGATGCTTCAGCTGTAAGGCAGTGCACATTGCGGTGTCAGAAGAGTTTGGATGATATTCTGAGTAACAGTGCTTCTTGACATTTCCACCCATCAAATTTATCTGGAATAGGATTTTGTCATTTGTGCCCGATAACCATTTCTCTGGAAAGACAAATCAGAAAGAAGTTTTGTATCCAATGTAGATGTAAAATTATGTAGAAAATTATGTTATAAATGTAGATGTAAAATTTCATATGAAAAAATTTCGCTTGTTTTTATATTTTGTTAATTGTATTCATTGTTCCTCCAAGAGGCTGCTGATATTCTAAGTGTAAGTAAGAGAACTATATAAAAAAAAGAATCTAAGTCTGTTGATTACTATAGACTTTTTTAGATGTTTTTCATGTGATAAAAAAGACGCTTTATGATTACTTTAGAAATCAAATATTAGAAGCATAATCTTCCAATTCTTCATTACTATAAGTTCACTAAATAAGCAAGTTAAAAACAATATTCCATTTCAATGAGACATGAAATAAAAATTTGAAATAATAAAATATTTGGAAATTAGGAAAAAGCATCAGAACTTTAACCAACACACATTAAGAAAATATTTAAAAGTTTAATATAAAACAAGCACGGGAAACTGAAAGTAGAAGTTTAAATTAATTAATTTTTTAACAAAAATTAATTTTTGGCAATCAAAATATTTTGTTACCTTAAATTATACGATTTCTTCATTTATAAATTCATGTTGAGACACTAAAAAAAGTCTTGAAATGAAAAATATCAGTGTTCATTGTTACAGGAACCAAACTTTTTCAATTTAAAAATATATGAAGTTTCCCAATAATCAAGTATTTTGCATTTATTTTATACTGTGCTACTAAAAACCTATACTTTCGACTGAAACGATTGCTTCATGTACTGAGATGTTCGGAAAGTTATTTCGTTTTGTATGAAAATGAAAAACGTATAGCAAATGAATATTTATTGAATTGTATATTGTCAACTCTAGAGTCCAATACCTTTTACCATCTTTCTGGTCGTAGCATGATTTCATACCCATAAATTGGTTTTTACTTGAAAAAAACTGATTCAGTTGGGAAAACCGAAATGACTTTCCGAACAACCCAATACATACAGTAAAAAATTCAGAAAAAAAGCACAGGATTTTAATCCGTGTATTAAGAAAATTCTTATTTTCATTATTAAACTCCTAAAAAATTTAAGGAATGTTCTAAAAATGTAAGTTAATGCAGCGCTAGAAGTAAAATAAAAAATTTTGGTAATATCAAATGATATTTTTCAGTATTCTTGTAATATTCAAATATATATACATGAACTTACATTACTTTCAATTGCTTGGTTTTGTGAAAATGTTATTCTAAAGAAAAGGTTCTAATAAAAATATTCGTTTTTTATACATAATGAATGGGTTTAGTTTGGAACGCATAAAATTAAATATTCACAGGTTGATATGGGTTTAATAATCACTCAGCTATCATTTACCTAAGGTCTAATTCGATCGAAACCAACACTTTAATTTGTATTCCAAACCACTACAGACATCAACGACCGAATTGGGAATCGAATCCGGAAACAGTTGAACCACAAGCTAAAGCTCTAACCGTTTATTTGATAATTCAATTAATATTCACAGAAATTTTTATAGGATAATACGAAGTAATAACACAAAATATTTATGCACAGAAACATGTCGATTATATTACGATTAGTATATTCGAATTGCAGAAACATCATGTTAATCAACGATTAGGTGTCGTTAAGCTACCATTTTTTTAAATTTATTTAAAATTCAACTGTTACTCAGTTCAAAGATGGCCTTAAAAATTTATATTATTTGCGACCTACTACTGTCAACCAAATTCTCAAGTACAAAGAGTCTAAGTAATTTTACTGGTTGTAATCAGCATTAAGCTAAATTTCTACAACCACTTTCTCCGTATGTAGAAATTTAGCTTAATGCTGATTAGAACCCTTTCTACTTACAGAAGAGTATTGAAACTAGAGATCACAATGCTTAGCATTCAACTGTTAATTCTTGAGTAGAAACAATCTAAACACCTGTTTGATTAATCAAGTTTAATTATTTTTAATACTAATTTTATTTTTCGCCATCATACATAGATGCAATTATATATATATATGAGCTTTTCTCTTCCTCTCTACACATCTTGATGAATAAGTAGAAGGAAATAAGAGCACTTACGAATTTTTCGCTTGATGTCAGTGTACCATAAAATATTCCAAAGTGTTTAGGGTAATACAAATTAATAACACAAAATATCTTTTAATATACACTGACAACTTTAGATATCCTCATCGCGTTAGACAAATCTCAGATATCGTAAGCAATTTTTTGGTTTTACTTAAATTTCTTCTACAGATACACTTTTAAATGAAATTAGTCCTTACAAAATTTAGTACATTACCAGGGATATACCTTTTTTGAATTCTGAAGTGGTATGCAAATATAAAATGTTAAAGTTTAAAACATACATGATTTTATTTGCTTGTCATTTTACGACTACTTCCCGCATTTGTAGACTAATTGGTAAAGCTTACTGTTTAAGACTGATTCCAGTCTATACATGAACAGTTAAATGGAAATGCTAATTCTTCGATAGCGTATATAATTGGAAAGGGGTACAACCAAATTTTTGAGTAACCGAGTTTAACTATCGTTTATGCTAAAATTTAACTTTCTCCGATAATACACATGCAATTGTACACCTAGGCTTCTCCCTTTAAATTATATCGCTAAGTATCTTGACTAATAAGCAAGAAGAGAAACGAGTACTTATGTTTTTCACGTGATACTAGCTTTTTAGTAGATTTTGTGGTTTGTATTTTTAACAGATGAATTAATTTAAAAATTAAACTAATACAAAAGTATAGTTAAAAAGTAATTCATATAAAACTACAATTAGTGTAAAAAATGTATTAAATTTTGCGCAATAATACATTAAATTTTAACTACAGAACTCTGGAGAGTGATGGAAAAAATTCTCAAAAGAAAGTCGCTCGTATATTTTAAATTAAGATACTCTAAATCAATTTGTTATTTAAATGTACAATTTAAAACCATAAGACAACAGATTTATTTCCGTATCGACTTTTTTACCTATCGTTTATAATATTTAATATAATGACATCAAAAAATGAAAGTTAATATATATATTATTTCATTAATGAATTAAATATATATTTCTGTTAGTGAGTTAATCTAAGTTTATATAATCTAAATATGAAACTTTATTTACAATGAGCACTAGCATAAAATGGAAAGTTTACCATCAAATATTCACAGCATTAACTATGGTAATACAAAATAATAGCACAAATTTTTCTACAGATATTAAAACAATCAGGTACACATTACGTTCGTAAATTGTTAGATCTCGTAAAAGTTTTTTGCTTGTTTTTGTTAACTTGAAAACTCTGTTACTATTACTTAGTTTTAAAGGATGGTTTGTTTGTCACGCAACTGTCATTCTTTGTACACGGAGACTAATTAGACTGAGACCTACGATTTAAAGGGTATCCCGAACTAACACAAACTTTTAAGCCCTAAGCGAGATCTAAACCCACGAACTGTTGAAATTAAGGCAAATGTATTAACCATTCAGCTACCCATTTGGCTACTTTTAAATTAACTTAACAAAATTTAGAACTTTTTTCATGCAGACAATTGTGTAAACTTGGAATTGTCTGCATGAAACTATTTGGAGAAAAAGTTTCAAACGGATATATATCATTTTAATTTTTTGTTAATCTACGGCTACGCTTTGCTTTGTAGACCAATTTGACGGAGCTTCCTATTAAAATTAGATATCAAATAAGAATTCCTCATCAGAATGGAAAATTGAATACACGAACAGCTGAAAAGAGGGCCATAGTGGCAGTCCTTCAACTTAGTAGTTCTTCTTTGCTTACATAAAGGGTTAACATAAAGTTTTCGTTCAAGTTGAAAACCCTTTTTTTAAAAGTATTACTCTTAACCATATGAGAGATAAGTTGAAAAAAAAAAAAAAAAACCCAAATATTTGTATTGTGTGTTCCTCTGGGCAGAACAAGTTCATTATTTTTTAAATCGGATGAGTCAGTACGATGTTAGTACCGGTCGAAAATTTAGAGAGTAAACAAGAAAAAAAATTTTTGTATCCTTTGCTAGTTATAAGTTATTTGGTTGTACAATGCACTCTCAGAAAAGATTACGGAAAAAACCACCGTGTAAATGAAACATTTTATGGGATATCTCCAATTCGAGGACAACAATTGTTTGTACCCATATGTATGGAATGAATTTGCCTATCACGTGGACGCATGTCGCGTCTCTGGTGAATAACATACATAATTAGCATCTGTAGACGGTGTATAATCTTGGTGATTTTGTGGTTCTTTTCACATATCCTTCATGTTTATAATATTATTTTTAAATATATAGCATTTCCAAAATGCTAACTTTTTGTTTAATAAGGATAGACTCGCGCCTAAAATACCAATGTGTTACCTATTCTTAATGAAAAAAAAAGTTTATAAAATAATACACTTATATTACTATACAATTAAGTTTATTCTCTTTAAGTTCACACACACATCTTGATGAATAAACAATATATATTTGCTACCGTTTAAGTATGTAATGTAACTATTTTATAGAATACCTAGTTATTCCATGAAATAACTGATCGTGTCCGTTAAAGAGTAAAATTCTCTTGTATTTCATGGTTTAACTAGTTTTTTCATAGAATAACGATCTGCAGCCCGTTAAAGTATAAAATAATCTATATCATATATCTCGCTTTTTAGTATAAGGTACATTTACGTTTCGTTTAACAATATGAGAATTAGCGGGGAAAAAATGTTAATTTCGAATTCAAATAAAAATATTTTTGAAGAATGACAAAAACATCAAAACATAAAACAACGAGAATTTTAGTAATCCTTGTTGTAACAAATGATTTTATGGTACGTTTCTATAAATACCATTTATACGTTGCATAAATTAGATAAATTGCTTCTTTTTCATTTTAATTGTCTATCATTAGTTTATTTATAGAATACCTAGTTATTTAATTTTAGATAAATTGTTTATTTTCCACTTCAACTGTCTCTCATTACTTAATTTATAGAATACCTAGTTATTTCATAGAATAACTAGTTGAAGTATCAAATTATTAACATAATACACACTTTAACGGATATGATCAGTTATTTCATGGAATAACTAGGTATTCTATGAAATAACTGCTATATATGCCGTCCAACCTGTCTAGTGGTTAGCGTACCCGACTACTGAAGGGTGGGACCTGAGTTCGAATCCTGGCTCGGGCATGGATGTACTCTCTCTTTCTTGTCTTTGTCCTTTCTTTGTGTGTGAACGGTTGCCTACCCTATAAACGGGTACCTATGGCATGTGTGTACTGAGAAAGTCGGACTCCACACTAAATATGGAAAAGTGGAGCAGCGCACCCCATATTGCCGGCCTGGCTGGCACACGTCAACAACAACAACTGCATTATATACTTTAACGGTAACATATATATTGTAATTTTTCTTGTTTATCCTAAAATACTATAATAAAAAAAAATAACATCGAAATAAAAAAATAACTTATATTTGTAATTTCTTTCTTATTTCTTTATTGATAGTAATAATACGAGTGGTACATGTGCTTAATTTTTCGAATCAATTGGATGCTTTCAGTTAGAAAAATGAAATTAAAAAGTACTAGCCAAGATTTAATTCTTTCTTTGGTTAGGCAGCTCCGGGTGCACCCTGGACTTTTCAAGAAGTCTCCTCCAAACCAATAAATTGTTGGCAACACCACTTTAGTCCTTGATATCCAAGACAAAGATCTTGGATGCAATCTTATCAACTGAGTTTCAGTCTACCTCTACGGTGAATCTCAGAGATTTAGAATAAATATCTTTTTTTCTAAGGTAGTCTTCTTTCATTTGGATTAGATATCCAGTTCATTTGATTTTTTGAATTTAATAAGCTTCAGAATGCAAAGTTCCTTAAAAATATAATTCTAGATTTGATCTTTTATTTCAAATTGCTCTATGTAAAAATACAAGGTAAACAAGAAAGTTCCTGCCGTTTTTAATTATCCAAAAGAATATAACTTACAGAATGTTAGTCCTCGAAGTAATCACCATCGACATCCAGCACCTTCTGTTAATGTATTATACAATCCCCTTGCGGTAAAGCTTGGGGGTTTTGGACTCAAAGAAGTTCGTAAGATCTTGGCGCAAAAGTTTAGATTTTTCAAAGGGTACGGCCAATTT
The DNA here is from genome assembly GCA_026290005.1 of Latrodectus geometricus. Classification (NCBI taxonomy): domain Eukaryota; kingdom Metazoa; phylum Arthropoda; class Arachnida; order Araneae; family Theridiidae; genus Latrodectus; species Latrodectus geometricus. Next base: position 2,897,742 of record JAPDSC010093491.1, on the reverse strand, counting down.
TCCCTTTTTGTTCGCACATTAGGAAACACCACCACATCTTAGGAGAAGAAGGAAGCTCACAACACAATGCATTCGATTGTCCACTGGCATTTCATTACCTAACTATTGCGGATACTTAAGTGACACTTAGATCCTTACACTCACTTCGTGAATAGGTTGTCCGTTTGCGACGTCGAAATACTATACTACAATGCTTTTTGCAATATTACGTACATATTAAATAAGTGCGGGAGCTACTTCTGTTATTCTAAATTTGTGAATGAACAAAAGAAATTTCAGAAAATGTAAGAAATAAAAGTCACTTACTTTGTGATTTGATTCAACTGATTTGATCACGTGTGCTTCTGGGGCCTTTTTAACTCTAATTATAATAGGAGGATCTCCCTAGAAAAAGAAACCCGAAAAAGTCAGGATGCAATTCAAAATAATAATGAATCAATAAATTAAACTATATATTTCAATCTTATTAGTTATTTTAAATAAAAGACCACAATTTTCAGCGATATTACTCGTATATTAAATAAGTATGGAAATCTCTCTCATTATTCTTAATTTATTAGAGAACAAAGGAAATTTGAGAAAATATAAAACGCGAAAAAACTTAAAGGCGTGTAGCATGATAATCTCTTATTTTAATTGTTTTTTATTATTTCTCAATGCCTTAGATGAAGTTAGTTAGAAAAATGGAAATTAAAAAAAATGTTAGCAAAGATGTAGTTATATTTCATTAATAAAATTAACCAACTAAGTAAAACTTATTGATAGTTTAATTATTTTATGTAGAATGCGGATATACAAATATCAAATATTACATACGTATTAAATATATGTTTAAATTACCTCATTAAAGGCTAAGCATCTGCGTAAATGGAAAACAAGGATTAAATGTAAGAAAGAATATTTATTGGTAAATATGTATTCACACTTGTTCCTTGTCTGCTACATTTTATAATAACAGTAATTGGCAAATTCATTAGTTCACAGAGCTCATTACTTACAATTCTTATCACTGGAATCAAAATATTGGAATAATTTTTGAGCGATCCATATATTTTAAATTTCAATTATATGGGATTGTCTTAAGCTAGATAGACATGTCACATTACTATTAATAACTATATATGATATCGTTTAATATTTTTAATCCTGATAATAAGAAACAATCACTAACGGGAATAGCTTGTTTGCATCTCCTTCGAATAAAAATCAACACATATCTTCAGTTGCCAGATCACACTTCATTTTTCTGAATTCTTTCAATATCTGTATTAAGACGTTCGAATTAAATAATTCTTGATTTTTCTAAATCCGGCAATTTGATTTTGAAGTTGCCAAACGTCAATATGAAATTTAATTCTGTTACAGTAGTATTTTCTTTTTAACAAACCCTAATATTGTTTCTGATTTCTCTAAATGTGCTGCGAAAAACTTCTCAGTTATTTAAAACTGCTGTCTTTATTAGCAAATGCATCTAAATTAATTTCTTAAAGATGTTTCAATAGGTTGGAAACTAAGTTAAAGTTTCTTATTCCATATCTTGTGTGAAACAAAAAAAATATAAGTTGTATCTAAAAAAAATTACTTCTGACATCACAAAAATTGTGTTTCCTCTCTCACGTAGCTTTTTATTAAGCTGATTTTTGGGGAGACTTAACATCTACCATTCAATAAAATTTTGGATTTAATGGTCGTTCGTTACCACGAACTAATAAAAGCCCTTTTTAAAGAGAAATGCTTTGATTTCTACACTGTCTACCTGAGAAAGTATATGGACGCCTACGCAAATGATGACGAGAGCATGGTTAAGCAAAAATGAATACAAGCATACGGTAAGGAAACAAATAAATAGATTTTATTGCACCCATAGTATCATTACACATGACTGTTTGGCCAAGAAAAAGAACAAGCAATGTTCATTAGAATGAAATATGACCTCCCTTCTCTATAATAGTGCTTCGCACCTTCTCTTCAACAGTTTAGGTATGAGTATCCCTTCCTCAATCAGCATCTGTTTCATTTGTTGAGTGCTATCTCGGAGGATGTAACCGTGTCACAAGGTGTCCCCCCAAAACACCGTACACATGTTGCTGTTCCACCAGCATGTTTCCCTGTACTTAGCGCTGAGTTGGGCTCTACCAATTAAATAGAAGCTGCCGGGTGAGAGTCATCATAATTTAGAAGCAGGGACTAAACAGAAAACTCCCCAATATATGGCCTGCCATCCTCTTGAGGTATCATTTCACATGGAGGACATTGAGACCTCTACATATTTAACGTGCTCCAGTAGTCTTTAGTGAACATGATGGTTCTTCGATTACGGGTTGTACGTAAGTTACAACGGGTTGTACGAGATTTAAATCAATTGGTAAATCACTGATCAATACATTTACAGACGGACTCACATTCAACAATCTAGCCATTCTATCTTTGTCCTGCCTCAAGTCTCCCAATAGCTCGATATCAAAATTATTCGGTCAATTGATGCTTGGAGGCCATTGTTACAATTTTGCTATACTAGATTTCTAATCTCAAACACGCAACGACAATTGTCGCCCTACTAAATTTTTCTGCTCCTCGCACATGACATATTCCGACAACAGCGCCACAGTTTTGCATAAGGTAATATTGTTCAGCGCCTTTTATTTACTTACGTATTTAAATTTCATTGTGATTGGCTTCTTTTTGGGATAGTTATCGATATTGTTGTGGTTTTTCCATAATTTTTGATAATTAATGAATTATAATAGTTAAACACACAAAAAAGAAAGAAGAACTGTATATTTAATTTCTGCAAGTAACATATTTTAAAATTTATGTAACTATATATTTTGTCTCTTATTTCTTATACATATCAACTATTTTATTCATGAAATTGAAAAACTAAGACATAAAAATACTTACATGATTTCTTTTTCTTGGAAGGGAAGCCATACCAAAATTCTTTGCTGGTATCCTCTAAAACAATGTAAATATAAAAACATTAGTATAGGTATGCACATTTTTGTAAAAGTTTGTATATCTGTAATTTATGAACCATTTATAAAACTCATTAGATTTTTCAGTTACAATATTCCTAAACATTAAAAAATAAAACTTTCAATTTATTTCTCTGCTGTTTCCTCTTAAAATTTATCTTAAAAATAATATTTAAAATTTACGGAGAGTACTAAAATAGTTTAATTTTTCAGTTCAGTCATAGAGAATAGTATTTAAAATTGTTCTTCCTAGCATATATAATATAATTAGACATAAGCTAAGATGCACACACTTTTTCGAGTATAAAATATTTGAGGACACTATGTATTATTATAAAAAGGTTACACACACTGAAAAGAAAACTTGCATATTTAAACACGACAAGTAGATGGATTGATCTAGAACATCGCAAATATAAAAACATTAGAATAAATATACTTAGCAGGTACATTTTTGAAAAACAAAAATTCTACTGATATCTGTAATTTATGAACCAAATTTAAAACATATTAGATTTTGCAATTAAATTATTCATAAACATTAAAAAGTAAAATATTTTCGTAAAAATTTATCTTAAAAGTTATATTTAATGCTTATGAAATTGTACTAAAATAATTTAAAATTTCAAAGAACTATTTAATCATTTAAATCATAGAGCCTTTAGGCTATGATTTTAAATATTATAATAGTTGTTAATAGTTGTTTGTTGGTTGGCAATTTTATCCTTTTATTGGTTAAATAATTATTGATGAAAAGTATGCAATTCCTGGCAAGAACCATGTTTCAACTTTACTGCATATTTTTAATATTATAACAGTTTTGTTTTCTTTTTTGCAAAAATAAAGTATACATCTGGAGTAATAAGACTTTTCTGATCATGAATCACCAAAAAAATCAACGCCTTTATAAAAAAGATGTAAAGATAAAAAAAACTAGCATATGTTCCTTAAATGGTTTATTTTCTTTGACAGAGTCAAATTTTCACATCAATGAAAAGGATGTGTTTCATGTCACTTGACTAGATTAGCAATGTTTGATGCGAATTTTGCTAGTTTTAGCTTTAAATGGCGCGTGCCTTAGAACTCCCCATTCAATTTATTTTCCCGCTTTGTTAAAATTTAATTAAGATTATTGAAGCCAGGTTCAACCATGTATGAGTTTTGAATTTCAAGTAAAAAGGGAAATACCACATTACAAAGAATTGGAAATTTTTGCGTAATATTTATATTTATCCTCTTATTATCATTGTTTTTATTTCCCGTCTGCTTTAGGAATTCCTTCCTTTAGCACTACAAAGGATGAAAGTTATGGCAACTTATACAGTAGCGTACCCAGTGGGTGTGTCATTGTTGCCCCGAAAGTGGTTAGGTCTTCGTAATTTAGAAGCAGGGTCCCACCAGAAAGCCTTCAGACTTGGCTTACCACCCCAGAGGTAGCACTTCACATGGAGGACATTGCGACTACGACATATATAACGTGCCATACTCGCCATTTAGTGAACACGGTGGATCTTCGGTTGAGCCGGGATTCGCACTAACCTCCTTTTGGTAACGAGAACGACGTTAAAACCAACTAGGCCAACGCGACACCTGTTGTATGGGATTTAAATCAATAGGGTGCGCTAGTCAATACATTCGAGTCTTTCCTTTCCAACAACTGATGAATGGTGTGGCTGCACATTTTTCTTTATAAAAACGAATTCTGCTGCAATGGCATCTCGAGACAAACCTACATAGGAAAGGAATCACTTCCTTATTATAGGGATCTCCACTTACAGAATTTGTGTCAAAAATGTGGACCTAAATCTGCCAGTTCAGTATCCCTCTCCAGACGACAAATCCAGGACTACCGTAAGGATTCTTTCCGAGATGTTATTGTGTTAAAACAATATCCTAACCCTTCTCTAAATTTACTGACTTTGAGTATCACTTGTGTCAATGAAACGTATCTTTTTATGCATAAAGAAAATGTAAATCCATTGATCACATACACAGTTTTGTGCTCTTCGCACCCCTCTAAACGGTGGTACGATGGCCTACTTTCAAAGAGATGCATCATTCATGACTGCAGAAGAATAGGCTACCTTTCTGAAAGAGTCTAGACCCAATAATCCATGAGATTTTTAATCCCTTTGAGTGTTGCAGAGTACAGGGTCTTGACTGATTTGGCGCTGTTTTTGCCTGAAAAATCACTCATCCACTGCAGTTATTTTCCTGGGGCGTTCGCCGCCAAATTATTTCTCATGGCAACACTACGCTCACGTCACCGGTGGCGTTTTGTTTCCGATATATATATATATATATATATATATATATATATATTACGGTTTCTTGTTCTGATAACTCAGATCTTTTTGACTTCAAATAGACCATTATTAATATTTTTATTGCAATGAGATCTGTTAATATCTTTGTCAGTATATCTTAATGAGTCAATGAGGTAGAACCATATTAATATATATTACCAAACATACCATGTAACAAGCTAAAGTAAGATGATCAAAATTTAAATATGTGCAATGTTAGTCAGCAATTTATAAATGAAAGGAAGAAAAACTAGATTAAAAAAGTCGTTGAATGCATTTATATTTGCCCTAAAATGTGAGGTAAATATGAAATGAAAAATTTAATTTTTAAAAGCAGCAGGAAATTTTAAGTTAATTGCATGTTTACAAACCAGCTGCAAAATTTTTAAGGAAATTTAGCACAATTTTTTTTTTAATTTGTATATCTTACAAGTAATTACTTTGCAAATTTATTGAAATTTGAAATGCTAAATATTAAATTTTCTTCGACCAGTTTGGGGTTTATGGTTGTGATACATCTGCTCAATAATTTAAAGTCATTGTGTCTTCTAGTATTTCATACAATCTTCTTTTTACTGGGAAAAATGAAACAATTCAACGTGATATTGATAAATAAGTTGTCAAAATTCGTATGAAAAAATATTGATTTATAAAAGTGCCACTTTAAAAAATTCCCAAAGCGGAAAATTTCAATTTAAAATACATATTGTTCATTTTATGTAGTTTTATAATATTATTAATTTGCATTTTAAATTAATATTTTTAAAAAGTTATTGTAATTTTTCATTTAGAAGGATTAGTTTCCTTTGCATATTTTTAACATTAAGACTTAAAATTTGAGAAATTTTACTGTGGATCTGTGTTTAAATATCCAAAGATCTATATCTAGAATTCGGAATTGTAATGTTAAATAACTAGGGTTGAAAAACAATTTTACTTTTTTTAGGTATAGTAAAATTCTCATTTGTTTTCTCTTCCAGAGTAACTTGACAATTTTTTATTTAACTATGATGTTTTGTTTTTCCATTTTTCATTTCAGAATTAACACTGTATTGTGCTAACATACTCTTTCATACTTTTCCACATTTAACACTTTTCAGTCATTGATCATAACAACTTCTCTAATATTGCAAAGAAGAAACGTTCAACCTAAACTCTTGAAAATGTCATCATAACAACTTTCACTAAAAGAGTTGAAAATTTACATTTTGAAACGACATTTTGAATTTTTTTAATTCCATGCACTGATTAAGTTTAGATTTTTCAAATAAATAGCCCGACTCTTCAGAGTTCATGAAAGACTCACTTATGAAATTAGACACTTATAAATTTAGATGAAAATTTATAAAAATTGATAAGATTGTATATTCGTTTCAGCACTTTGAATTTAATACAAAAAAGATTAATACACTAGTTAAATTTTTCATCGAGTTTCCAGTTGTTTCATGATAAGCTGTTCGGAGATATCTGTATAGTTATTTATTCGTGAATATAACTATTTATCCACAAATCTATGGCGCTTAATAGACTGATGAACAACATGTATAAATTTACACTCCTACTGCTTACAGAATCTTCAAAGGAGACAATTTTAAATCAAATTGTAACGATGGGCTCACCGTGGCCTAGTGGTAGGCTCTTCACAATTTGTTTGATCCCAGCCACAAAAAGTTTGATCCCAGCCACAGTTGAACAACGGGAAATGGGAGTTCCATTTCTGAGTACACGACTGTAGGGGTGTTCCTTTACGACCCACTATCTATTCTTCCGAAGGCGATTTAAGTGGTTGATGCTAACATGCCTTACAATGGTTTTCGGTCTTACCCCGTCTACAACGCGGTATTAAAACAAAAGTAACAAAAAAAGCTTAATAAAGTCTTATACTCCAGTATGTATCATAGAAGAATAGGATTTTCCCCCGGAAGAAATATTAACGGTTTATTAAACTAAGGTAAAATATCTGTGGACAAGTTTAAAAAAAAAATTTTTTTGTTGACCAAATAATAATATTAAATTACCATTATTTCAAAATTGGTCAAAAAAAAAATCTCCTTTTTCTTCATTGACTCTGAAGTTTTCTTTCATAAATTGTTTAAGCATATCTCATTCTCAATTCTTTTTATGTGATAAAAACTCATATGTGTACTATCAATACAGCATTTAATTTATGGAATCTCACATACAGACGCATCTGTAAAATTTCTATTTTCAAAAGTTCTAGCAAATGAATGCTTGAAAGTTAAAAAATTGCTTAAAAGGTATCAGTTTATGTCTGCTAATAGAACAAACTTATGTTCAACGAATGTTATTGTATTCATTAAAAATACAAAGGATATATATATATATATATATATGTATATATATATATATATATATAAGCTTCGAAGATCTATATAATTTATGAACCATATTCCCAACTATTACAAATCTTTTGATATAAAAATATACATTTTTACAGCTTTTTCTAATATACACATGGTTGGGTAAGTACTGAATAATCAACTTATTAGTTTACACAAATAGTCACAAATGCGTTAATGATTGATTTATATTAGGTTGGGGAAAAAGAAATGCATTATTTTTACATGAACTTTTTGTAACTTCTTTCAGATTCGCTTTGTAAAAAGGTTTAAAACAGTTTTCATGTAGATTTTTAGGTCTTATTCGAAGCTCCGACTGCTGACATGCGATAAGCTTCGATAATTTTTGATATTTTATAGTTTTTAATGTTTTGATATTTTATTTTTTTGATATTTTTCTCGACGATGTTGTATCCATGCGAGGTGCATCTTTAGCATCCAAATACCCAAACGGTATCGACGAAACAAAAATTGTACGTAACTGGTTGTTACAGTCTTATATAGGACGATAAACACCTTTCACAATTTTAGCCACCCGGCTATCTTTTTCGCCGTTACAAGAGAAAAACGAAAATGTATCGAATTTCCTGTTTGTTGTCTTTCATTTTTAAAACCTTGTACTCGTAACCGAATAAATCAAACAAAAACCGCAAGAGGATATTTTAGTGTCAAATGTCACCTTTCCAACGAGCATAAATTTGAAATTGTTTGATATATACAAGACGAGATATCGATCATTATAGACGTCTACCGAAAAAATAATGGATAACTTTTTCCCCAACCTAATATTAAGTAGCTCGAAACCATGTAAGAAGTTTCCAGATTTCTAAGAGTGACCTCGCAACTAGTCTCATCACAGTAATACACATATTATGTAATGAAGATGATAAATTTCACTATGAAACTCAGTTAAATTTCGGATAAAAGTAGTCTGGAACGGTCCTTTTAATTAAATTATCTTCAAATATTAATTGAGAGTAAATTCTAGACATAATGAAAAATTTCTCTTAAAACATAATTTTTTAATTGAAACTTCAAATTCAGAAGCTATGAAAAGACGAAAATCCTTTCTTAGAACTGAAAAGAAGCATCCCTAATTTACGATGAGTCCACATTACCCAACTTAGAAATTTCGATCAATGCAAGAGTGTGTGCGAACGAGCTTTTTGTAAAAGTTTCATATTAATTTAAGGGGATTTTTGTGTTTCGTAATCTAAATGGCGTAATATTCGCATGAATTATTAAGAAAGTTTCCCAAATCTCTCATTAAAGATTATGATTCATAAGAAGGAACACACTGTCAGCTTGAAATTTATTGATTGCCATAAATGGACTCCAAATAGCAGAGTGTAACCTCTTCTTATTGATCAGTGCCATGAAAAAAAAATGTGCACCATTAGAGAAGCATCATTAGCTTGTAATAGTATTAATTTTGCAATACCTAATAATTTCATACTTGAACACTATCATTAATTCTTAAATGCTAAAATCCTAACTTCTCTGTCAAAGCAATATTCTTCCTTACACGTAGAATCCAACCAATTTTTCACCAGATTATTAAAAAGAATAAGCAAAAGTAGAGTTTTTAATGAAGACATAAAACAGACGCGTCATGTCACATCAATTTTAACTTCTTTTGCAATGTCTACATAGATAGGTCTGTCAATGTCCCAAGTTGATTGTTACATTGCCTATTCCATATAGGTAATTTTTGGTCTTAGCCATTTATTAAATATGGTCGGCCATTGTCGGACCCATAGCAGGAAGTAAAGGTTGATATTACATATTTATGGCACATTCTTGATATTATGGATCAAATAATATTAAATTCTTTCTAAAATGGAATATACCTAATGATCTTTTTTCAACTAACAAGTATCATCCAAAAATTTTCATTACTGTTATTTAATCACAATAATGGCGGATTTTAACCACGTGAGTTGAATTTCTTAAGGGCAAACGGAAATAATACAATCACTATTTAAGCATATCTGACATATTACTACTGCTACTTAGATAATTCCTATTCCATAATTTTTTTTTTTTTTTTTTTTTTTTTGCATTTCAGTATATAACTCCAGGAAAAATGTATTGAATATATACTTATTGTATTATGCATAGAAAATTTATAACAATAGTTAACTTGCATACTTTTTCCGTTTTTAAAAACAAATCAAACGGCGTTCTATATTTAACTTATCAAGTTTTATTATTTAATTCATCAATACATATTTAATATAGATAAATTAATGGGGAAGAAATTTCACTAATAAACTCATTGACGTCGTCTCTAACGGTTTTACATATGGTATAATTTAATGTAACTAAGTAAAGGAATTATAATCTATATTTTGCAAATTTATGAAGTAATTTGTGAAAAATAATTACAATTTCGATTATTAATTCACAAAATTATTATTAAAATATTCACTTCAATGTATTAATTTTTGAAAAAGCATAAAAAAAAGTAAAAACTGATTACACACTCAATAAAATAATTAACATGTGAAAAGTATCACTGATAAGCTTACTATCTATACTAGCAATAGAGAATACGACAGGTACAAGATTAATAAAATTATTAATAAATAAATTACTCAATAAATATCAATTATTATTTTTATTTTTGAAATATTTTATTGTTGTTTTTATTCTTGATAGACAATCCATTGAAAACATAGCGAAAGTTTATTTTTTCTTATTATTAGATCACCTGAATATCTACTAAAGAATGTTTATTATACATTCTCAACAATTGATAAGAACATTTCAAGATACAAGCTGTGTGATAGATTGTTGTAAAAATTTAACTTCTAATAAAATAATGTGGAAATAAGTATTTAATGTTTAACTGAACTCGTAATTTTTCTTCTTCGAAAATAATTAATCAGGTCAACAATTTTTCTATTTTAATGAATTCATAGAAAAGTGACGGAATATTTTCATAAATATTTGAAAAAAATGTCTGAAAAGCCAAATGCCTCAATATCTTTATAACATAACATATACGGAAAGATTTTAATGGCACTCTTTTTGTTTTTTTACATATACATGCATTTGATAACTTATTAATTTCTGAAAACAATTTATCTTATTCTAAAATGTGACGATTGCATTTCGTGATCAAGTAGAAAAACGCACATTCAATGTGAGATTAGAATAGTTGTAGCAGTAAAAAATTAGCGAGCTTCAATCCTAAATTTTAACGATTACCTAATTGCATATTTAGTTATTTTAATAACATGCTCAGATCCATATGTCCACAATGGGGGAACGACAAAATTATCAAAAAATAAATTAAATGAAGAACACTAATGGAATCTTCTGTAATTACAATCCATGTTTATATATAATTTAATACAGCAAACAAATAAATGAAAATAATTATATAATTTCTATCAACATTTAGCGAAAAAGTTAAAATTTTGGAATTTTTAATTCATAATCCAACTATTTTAAGCTAAATCTTCAAAATGAATTCATTGTGAAACAATCAATTTAGAAATAAAATAAGGACACTTACCATTAATTTTTCATTATGTTTCTCTGATTTTAAAAGAGCCTATACAAAAAAATGATAAAATAAAAATTATTAGCAATATATAATTCGCATATAAATTTTGTAAAAACACTAGACTATTGATATTTGCAATTTATAAACTAGCTATAATAAGGCAAATTAAAAAATATCCATAAATTAAAAGTAAAAAATAAAAAATTTAAGTTTATCTTAAAAGTTATCTTTAAAACAATGCATACACTGAAGTAAAACAGTTTAAAATTTCCATTTAATTACCATTTGTGAGATAAAACAATATTGTTATGTTATAATTTCTATTTTTAATTGATTTCAGACTGATAAGAAACGTACTTGCCAAAATGTTTACAATTTTTTAAAAATTTATACTAAATATTATAATTTTATTTTCCTTTATGCAAAATTAAAGTTTACATGAAAATTAATATTTTATCTTTTAACAGATACATTTTTATTAAAATTAAATAATTGTTGAATCTAATTTCTATGTGGGATAGAATAATTAATAATGCAGGTAAATATACCGAATATAACAGTCTTTGTGCTGCATTTAACGCTTTCCCATACTTTTATTATTACCTTGATTTATTTGACATTGGATTTTAAAGAGACTTTTATGTTTATATTTTTAAGAAATTGATATAAAATTATACATCATTCTATATTCAGTAAAATATTAACCCTTTTTTAATTTGTCTGGTAGAGGCTTAGTTTTTTCGGTCATGACAATTTAGAATTGAGACTGATCATAACCCATTAACCCTTTAAGCGTGTAGCGTTGACGCTTAAAGGGTTAAATTAAGTAGTGCAATAATGACAAATAAACATTCCGATGACGAGGTGAGTTCGTCAAGCACGCTTAAAGGGTTAATATGGTTAAATTCCAATGCTAGTTCAAACCCTAGGTTAATGCCTTGGGCATTAGCATTGCAGCCCTTTAATTTTGAACTAATCCATCGTAAGCGAGTTTTACATAAGAATGCTGATGTCCTTAGTAGAATTTGTAAATAGAGAATTTTTCGCTATTATTATTATTATTTTTAATATTTCTTTCCATTATATTGTCTCTTATAAAGATTTCCAAAATAATTCTATTCTAAAATATTATAATAAAATGGAATAAATGGTCTTTTTTCATATTATGGTTAGAATTATAATGTTTTTGTAATTAATTATTATATTTGTTTGGGTACTGTCAGAATTTTACTCCTGTAAAAGTCCACCCGGAGTGGGAAGGAGCTGTAACGAGTTAAGGCAAAGATCATATTAGCGCATGCGCACCAACATCTGCCGCCCTCCTCTTCCCCTCCCAATTATGTTTTTGTGTGTTAACTTTTTTTTATGAAGAGTAGTTCTCAGAGAGACAGCACACTGGTGGTGTGTTTGTGGTGGTGTCCACCGATTATAAATCCGATATATAAGATTATAATTATATGTAGTTATTTTTGTTTTTAAACTTATGTCAAAAATTTTGTATTTATTAAAATTTGTTTTCATCAATAAATTTAAATAATTTACATTAAAATTCTCATCATTTGCCTTGCATCTACGCTATATTATTTTCTTTATATTTGTTTATATGAAATATTTTATATTTATATCAAAAAACATAATGCAAATACGTTACTACTTCAATTATTAATTTTGTTTTTATTGTCTCAAAATTAAGAAATTTACTATAATTACTTTCTTAACCATGTAATGTTAATTAAAGTAAATGCGATGAATGTGATTTTATTAGCACTATTGAAAGAATTTATTTATATTTAAATCCTTTCTAATATTGTTATTCATATATATTCTTATATATAGTTGTAAAAAAATTAAGAGTAAAACAATTAAATTACAAATATAATAAGGACACTTACCTTTGGTCTACTGGAACGTCCTCTTTTCGCTCTCGTTTTTGGTATACACTATATATAAAAAAAATGATAGAACGAAAAATATAGCAATATAAAATGGGCATATGAATTTAGTCAGAACACTAGATCATTGATATTTTAATTTGCAAACTAGTTACAATAAGGCAAATTTATAAATATCCCTAAAATAAAAATAAAAATTGGTTTTTTTAAGTTTATCTAAAAGTCATCTTTAAGACAATGCAGACTTAAAATAGTTTAAAATTTCAATTTAATTACCATTTGTGATATAAAAAAATATCGTTATTTTATAATTTCCATCTTTAATTGATTTCACTTCGATAAGAAATATACTTGCCAAAATGTTTACAATTATTTAAATTTATACTAAACATTCTAATTTTCTTTTCTTTTATGCAAAATTAAAATTTACATGAAAATGAATCTTTTTTCTTTTAACAGACACATTTTAAAAAAAATTAAATAATTGTTGAATATAATTTCTATGTGGAATAAAATAATTAATAATGCATTCAAATCATCCATAACGATTGTAAAATTCTTGTACTGCAATTAAACACCTTCACATACTTCCATTATTAGCTATATTTTTTAGACATTGGGTTTTAATAAAATTTTTATGTTTATATTTTAAAGAAATTAATATAAAATTAAATATAATTCTATAATTAATATTATTATTTAATTAGTCTGGCAGAGGCTTAGTTTTTTCAAATATGCCATCATAATAAATATAATTCTGTAATCGATCTAATTTTATTCTTTATACTTTCATTACAGACTGAATGAAGAAAAAGCTTACATAGTTTCGATACTAATATCGTTAGACATAAAAGCACATTAAAAAATTCGGAAATCACAGTCTTTTATATCACCTTTAACGTACTTCATTTATTTCTACACAATATATATTTTCTTTATATTTGTTTATAGGAAATATTTTACATTTATTTCTAAAAACATAATGCAAATACTTGAGTAATTCAGTTATAACTTTTCTTACTTATTGTCTCAAAATTAAGAAATTTACTATAATTACTATCTTAACCATGTAATGTTAATTAAAGTAGAAGCGATGAATGTGATTTTATTAGCACTATTGAAAGAATTTATTTATATTTGAATCCTTTTTAATATTGTTATTGATTTATATTCTTATATATAGTTGTTAAATAAATTCATAGTAAAACAATTAAATTACAAATATCATAAGGACACTTACATCTTTTTTTCTTGAGTAAGTATGGTCCTTAACCTTAGGATCCTATATATAAAAAATATGATAGAAAAAAATATTAGCAATATATAATTCGCATATGAATTTACTTAGAACACTAGATCTTTGATATTTGAGTTTGAAAACTAGCTACAATAAGTCAAATTTATAAATATCCATACTTATTAAATTCAATAATTAATTTTCTTTTTATTGTTTTCAAAAATAAAGGTTGAAGTAAAATTACTTTCTTAACAGTGTAATGTTAAGAAAAGTAAATGCGATAAATTTGATAATATCAGCATTATTGAAGAAATTTGTTTATATTTGACTGCATTCTAATACATTGTTCATTTATGAATAGGACAAAATTTTATCCTAAATTATTTATAAATTAACAAGTGAAATGCTTAAATTTAACTAATGTCGCAAGAACAAAATCGTAGAGGCTTATATAACATTTGCTAAGAATCATAGCTTACTAGAGATATAGGTCGAGAATTTCATACCGTAGAATTACGTATTTTAATGCTAAAAAACTTTGTATTTTCCGTAAAAAAATTTTATGTAAATATTTTTTTATCTTTTCTCGCAATTTTGATATTAGATCATCAAATAAGAGCACTTAGTATGTTTTTTTCCCTCAAAATGGGATAAAATTTATATATAGTGACATGTCAATTAACCTAAAATAACACAAGAATCAAAATTTTATCTGTTGCTTAGTTTATCTTCATTTAGTCAAAACTTTAAACATACTCATTGATGTTAACTTTTAATTATTTGAATTTGTATACATTTTGATAAGTTATTTGCTTATGATACAGCAAAAAGAAAACAGCAGCAACCAAATAAATATGTCACTAATTATTTAATTCCTATGTATATTTAGCGAAAAAGTTAGACTGAGGATTTTAATACATAAACTAAATAGTTTATTATTTATTTAACTAAATACTTTATACTTTATTTAAAAATTAATTAAATTTTTAAAATAAATTAATAGTATTAATTTCACAAAAACAAATAAAATAAGAACACTTACCATAGTGTAGAAACTGTTTTAGGAAGACAAATTCTTTTCTAAAATTGAAAGAATAAAAAATATTAGCAATCAGATTATTCATACTTAAATTTAGTATAATGTTATTCTCAGTTGGTACTTGCAATTGACAAACTTGTCCCAATGGTCCAAATTTTAAAACAATCATAAATCAGAAGTGAAAAAAATATTATTTTAAGATTATCTCAAACGTTACCTTTGAAACGTTTGCACACAAACATAAAAATAGATTAAAATTACAATTTAATTACCATTTTAGATATAAAACAATACTATTATATTATAAATTCCATCTTTAATTAATTTTAGAGCGATAAGAAATATACTTGTTGAAATTTAAATTTATACTAAATATTCTAATTTTATTTTTGCAATGCGTAAAATTGAAATATACATGAAAAGGAATATATTATCTTTTAACAGATACATTTTTTATAAAATTTAAATAATTGTTGAATATAATTTCAATGTGGGATAGAATAATTAATAATGTTGTTAATTATATCCATATTTGACGATTAGAACATTCTTTGTGATGAATTTAACGCTTTTTCCATACTTTTATTATTACCTTGATTTCTTTGACATAGGATTTAAATAAGACTATTATGTTTATATATTTAAGAAATTGATATAAAATTATACATCATTCTATATTCAGTAAAATATTAACCCTTTTATAATTTGTTTGTAAAGACTTAGTTTTTTCAAATATTCAATCTTAATAAATACAATTCTGTAATCGATCTATCTTTATTTTTAATACTTTCATTACAGACTGAATGAAGTAAAAGCTTACGTAGTTTCGGATGCTAATATCGTTAGACTTTAAACGCAAATTAAAAAATTCTGAAATCGCTATCTTTTATATCACCTTTCATGTTCTTCATTTATTTCTACACTATATTTGTTATCTTTACACTTGTTTACATGAAATATTTCACATTTATTTCCAAAAACATAATGCAAATACTTTATAAATTCAATTATAACTTTTCTTTTTATTGTCTCAAAAATAAATGTTGTAGTAAAATTACTTTCTTTATCGTGTAATCTTAAGAAAAGTATATGCGATAAATATGATGATATCATCATTATTGAAAAAATTTATTAATATTTGAATGTATTCTGATATATTGTTCTTTTATGAATAGGACAAAATTTTATCCTTAATTATTTATAAATTTACAAGCGAAATGCTAAAATTTAATTAATTTCGCAAGAACAAAGTCGTAGAGGCTTATTCTACATTTGATTAGAATCATACCTTTCTCAAGATAGGTCGAGAATTTCATACCTTAGAATTACGTATTTTAATGTTAAAAAACTTTGTATTCTCCTTAAAAAAAATTGCAATTAAGTTATTCGTAAACATTATAAAAAGTAAAACATATTTTTTCTGTAAATTTTGTCTTAAAAGATGCATTTAATGCTTGTGAAGTTTACTTAAATAATTTAATTTTTCAATTTAGTTATAAGTTATGATTTAAAATATTAAAATAGTTTTTCGGCAATTTCATCTTTTTATTGGTTAAATAATTATTGATGAAAAGTATACTATTCCTGGCAAGAACCATGTTTCAACTTTACTGCATATTTTTAATATTATAACAGTTTTGTTTTCTTTTTTGCAAAAATAAAGTATACATCAGGAGCAATATGACTTTTTTGATCATGAATCACCAAAAAAATCAACGCCTTTATAAAAAAGATGTAAAGATAAAAAAAAAACTAGCATAAGTTCCTTTAATGATTTATTTTCTTTGACAGAGTCACATCAAAGAAAAGGATGTGTTTCATGCCACTTGACTAGATTAGCAAAGTTTGATGCGAATTTTGCTAGTTTTAGTTTTAAATCGAGAGCGCCTTAGAGCTCCCCATTCAATTCATTTTTCCGCTTTGCTAAAATTTAATTAAGATTATTGAAGCCAGGTTCAACCATATATTAGTTTTGAATTTCAAGTAAAAAGGGAAATGCCACATTACAAAGAAGTGGAAATTTTTGCGTAATATTTATATTTATCCTCTTATTATCCTTGTTCTTATTTCCCACCTGCTTTAGGAATTCCTTCTTTCAGCACTACAAAGGTTGAAAGTTATGGCAACTTATACAATGGCGTACCCAGTGGGTGTGACGTGTGTTGGTTGGGTTTTGTGGCGCAAGGTCCAAAAAGGACAAGCTTCAGTGGGAGTGTCATTGTTGCTCCGAAAGTGTGTAGGTCTTCGTAATTTAGAAGCAAGGTCTAACCAGAAAGCCTTCAGACTTGACCTACTACCCCAGAGGCATCATTTCACATGGAGGACATTGCGACTACGACATATTTAACGTGCCCCATTCGCCTTTAGTGAAAACGATGGATCTTTGGTTAAGCCGGAATTCGAACTAACTTTTCGGTAACGAGAACGATGACAAAACAAACTACGCCAATGCGGCAGAACTGTTGTATTTACATCAATATGGTGCGCTAGTCAATACATTCGAGTCTTTCCTTTCTAGCACCTGATGGACGGTGTGGCCGCACATATATTCCTTTATAAAAACGAATTCTGCTCCAATGGCACCTTGGAACAAATGCACATTGGAAAAGAATCACTTCTGCACAATAGCAATTTTTAGTTACAGAATTTCTTTTGAAAATGTTGAGTTAAATCTGCCAGTATATCATGCCTCCTGGAATTGTGTGTATCTTTCTTTCAATAGATAAGAATGCAAAAACTCAGAAAGATATTAATTTAACACGTCATCAAGAAGTCCTTTGAAATATATTAAATTATGATTCGAGCTATATATATATATTTTATTTTTAATGGCGGCACCCTTGAGCAAGTAAGTACATTAGCCCATTTGCCGCAACAAGGCTGGAAACTGCTACTCATTTTATTGTTACCCGGTGGGCACCTGTGAACCAAGTCACGGAGGTACCAGTAGCATCGCCCACGCCACACCACCACAAACCCGTTTATAGGGCGGGCCACATTCATCCATCATCTGAGGAAAGGACAAGAAACACAGAACAGACAAAACTTTCTTTTATATATATATATATATATATATATATATATATATATATATATATATATATATATATATATATATATATATATATATATATATATATATATATATATATATGTCGAGTCATATTTAATGTATTTCAAAGTATTATTCAAGTACTTTTCTTGAAGAACAATTCTTCTTTACCTTCAATTAATTCATTTAATTTCTCAAAGTTATAATATTAAATAAAACATCAAGATTCACTGCAGCATTTATTCTATATAAATTAAAATTTTAGATAAATTGTATGTGCATAAGTTTTAAGATATATGTTTAAGTATATTTTTAACGAAAGATATCCTTATAAGAATTTTAAACTTTTTTAACTGAATCAGTAAGTTTCATGCTTATGATCACTTGAAAATTATTATCTCTTAAAATATACTCGGTGAGATGTAGCCGAATGGTTAGAGCTCTTGCCTTCATTTCAACAGTTCGTGGGTTTGAATCTCACCTTGGGTACGGATGTTTGTGTGGGTTCGGTATTCTCTTGAAATTCTTTACTGGGCTCAGCTTCAATATAAGCTAATAAACGAATGTTTATTAATAGATAGCATTTTGGTGTCTGCCGTTGTCCAAATGTACAAAAATATAATCTAGTATTGTCTTTTGATGACAGTGACATTATGTTATTGTAAATGTGATTAATCCACTGATTGCTCATGATCATCTCTGAATTTCGTAAATGCAATAAACTATTGAATATTTAGACATTTACTAGTTAGTTTATAAAATCCCCAACTCTGGTAATAGGAATGGTAATAAAAGTCCATAAATTTACCAAAATTTGTGCTTTTATTTATTTTGTATTTATCAATACATTTTATGACATGTATCATGCTGCTATCAAATATATATCTGTTCAAAGATATATAAGGAAAGCGAGTTACAAAATATTTATACCTTAAAAATTTTTATCTTAGTTCTTAAAGAAATATTTGTAAGTTTTAATAACTACCATGCTGATTTTCTAATTCTTAACAGTGTTATTTGAAAATAATCATTTTTATGGCACATCAAGATGTCGTTATTCCACAAAATAATCCAACTTTATCAGTCTTCATTGTGAGTCGAAGATTACATAGATAAACTAGCAAATTCGATAAATATTTAATAATTCACGAAGTTTAGTGGTAATTCTGAATAATCAATAACTATTATTTTAAACCCAAGACTACTTCACACTCCAGCAACTGCTACAAAATGTCGGAGGAATTGTGCTTCTCAAATCATGTATGTCACTATTCTTATACAAGATACTGTGAATGGTAAAAAATCAAAACTGGCAGTCTCAATTCGGTGATCTTGTTGAAATTTCTTAAAGTGTTTCCCAGACTCACTAGATTACAAGATCTGGAAGTTCTTTAGTTCAATTTATCTTACTGATGCATAGTTGAAGTACCTATCGTCTGACTTTATGTTGAAATTTTTTAAGAATTTCTTTGAAAACTCTTGTATATCATTTATTATCCCTCTCCAAATTATGATATTTATAACAATTAAAAATTTTCTGTGACTGGAATCTTAAAAAGTATGTTCATATCCTTTAGTTATTTCGATAATGCGCATATTAGTTTTCACTTGTTCCATCTATTTAAAATTGACCAAACATTCATGATTATTTTAAATATTTCTTAATAATAACTTTACTCTTTACAGATAATAATACTAGTATTCATAAAAATTAACGATATTGAAAAAATTTACGTAGGAAAAAAGGAAAGTCACACAGACGTGTAAATTACATCTTGAAGAGAAAAATATTCTTATATGATGTGTTTCATGTTAAAAAAAGTTAGCTCTCAAAGAAAAACAAGTTAATTCTCATTAGAATAGATTTCGTATCATGTCAAGTTTTTATTTATTTATTTGTCATTTGTGACATATAAATAAATACAAAATGCGAAATATTTTTTCTAGAACATAAATGCAACGTGGTAGCCGGCAGATGAAACGTTTCAATATGCATAAATGCAATGTGTTCTGTAGATATCAATGTATACAACTAATGTTACAAAATAGATTATTTTCCACTACCAAAAAATAATATATTTATAAAGAGAATTGTATAATATATTGACGGAATTTCCGATTAAAATATTAAACTTTATACCAACATTCCAGAATATGCTGAGTGTTCGACAGATATATCGAAATTGATTTATTTTTTAAAATTATTTTATGATTGTTATAGTGTGGATTGACTCACATTGAGACATGAATACATATACAATTCGAAAAACTAAGTAATTATATTTTAAATGTTTAAAGTATTCAAAGAAATGTTTATAAAAAAATGTGATTTCAATGAAAAATGTACAAATAAGAACAATTATTTGAAATTGCGTGCAGTTAATTTGATTATATGCGAAATTCGAAGGTACCTAAAATTTTTAAATACCTTTTTCTTCTACTCTGCCTTTAATGTTTTCCAAATGTTTTAAAATATTTTTATATATTAATATATTTTTTTTAATTCCTATATATTCTATAAGCTGCGTTTAAGAAAATTACGTTAACAAGGACTCGGGAGACAAAAAATCACAAAAGTATTTTTTATAAACTTCGGATTTGTCTGTATCCACAATACTATATGAAAAACATTAAATACAGCAAATACTCAAGAAATGCCTAAAATTCTTTCTAACGTAAAAGAGACAAACAAAATTAGTATCCTTATACACATATTTCTTCCTTAATTAAAAATATGTCATTTATCTCTCTTCCCCCTCCCCCCAAATTTATACCTTCAACAATTTTTTTTTCCTCGCGCTTTGCTAACTTCGAACCATAAATTCTTCAAATAACTCAATGAAAACTGTTGAAAATATTGTTTTTATAAAAAATGTTTCATAGGATGAAACAATGTTGTTTCGTCAATGTTGTATTGTTGTTTTTAAATCTTACATAATGTGGCATTTGAAAAATTATTAATTACACTCAAAATTTATAAATCGTCACATTTGATGTCCGAAAATATACCAGTTTAAATTTAATCTTGTGCCTGTGTATCTATATTTGAAATAATGCACATCTGTCTTTATAAATAATTGAGTTAAACTGATAAACGCGTTTTCGCCAAAAAATTTAAATCTTTTTACTTATTGGATATTAAGTATTAAAAGTGACAGAATGTGCTAATTTCTTTTTATTTATTTATTTGTCTCTTGTTGTAAATAAAAAAAAATGAAATATAAATAATTCTCTATCTTTCCATATTTGTTAGTCGACGGAAAAATAAATCTTTCGCAAATTTAATTTTATACAATCATTACGTTGTTTTACAAAATTAACATAAATTTAATATTTCAGCTAATTAACTATAATGACAATATTTTACTCAGAAAGAATTTGTTTTACATAATTCATTTTTCAAGTCTTTTATATAAATTTTAAAATAATCTATTACATTAAAAGTAAAATGTTTTAAATATTACAAATAATGCAATTACTAAAAAATATACTTTTCATATTTCCAGCAGCTAAATAATTTAGTATTAACTTTTTAGAATAATATTTCTAAACTATTTCTACGTGATTTCAACGTTTTATATATTTAAAAATGCAAGTTGAATAAAAACTACGTTTCCTCTCATTCATTTTGAATGCAAGTCGAAAATATGCCAGGTAAGCAGGAACCTCCCCCCTCTCAAAACAAGTTTTTCCTTTTAGGGGAACGTGATGTTGGGGTGTTAACATTTCAGATACAGCCATTATTTCCACAGTCCTCCCGAAATTTTTAGTAGTCCCGGCATAGAAGCTTAGTTCTCACGTGCTACATCTAACTTGTATAATAATTTCTTTAAACATTGAAAGTATATTTTTGATATTAATTTACTAAACTAAGTCTCATCATACTGGTTTAATTTCACATTTCAAAATGATTGTGTTGAAAATTTCTTCGCCAATCGTGGATAGAGTGGCGTCACACATTCTCTCGTACAGCAGCTCGTGACGAAGATGATTTTTTAGAAAACTACATTAGTGTCAACTTTGTAGGTTATTTCTGGACTGGATCCAAGTTGAGTTCCTGTCGCGTTCGTTAAGATAAGAGTAAAAGCGTATTCTCACTGTGATAAATACTGATTGCATTAGTTTACTCAAGTGACGTAGTTCTGTAGAGTAGAAACAATTGTAGGAGTTTGCACTGGAAATGGTGAATGCGTGTGGTTGAATTTTCATCTCTTTTGATCGAGTTTTTGAATTTTGTGAGGATTTTTGAAAAATAACAATGAATAGGAAAAACTGAAAATGTTGATGTCTGAATTTACCATACATCTGAAATATGGTTGCAAAAGGGAAAAATATGGTGTATTAGAAATGATCAGGTATGTACTCTAAATTATTTTAAGTATAACTGCCTAATTTTAATGTGTTTCTGTAAAATTTGAAGTATATCTCTAGTATGCAAGTCCAAACTAAAAAACCCTAAAACTCGCTTTATGAGTTACTTGAATTTTAAAAAATCGTATCTGCATAAATTGTAAAATTTACATTTTTATTTAAAAATATAAGGATTTGAAACTTTAACTGAATGAGTAATTTTTGTGCTTGCGATCACTTGAAGATATGTTATCTCGTAAAATATACTCTAAGAAACGTAACCGAATAATTAGCGCTCTAGCCTTCGTTTCAAGAGGTGAGAGTTCGAATCCCACCCTGGGTATAGATGTTTGTCGTGGTTCGGAATCCACTTCAAACCTTAGGTGTGGGTCTAAGTATCCCTTTTGTATAAAAAATGACCGTTGAGTAACAAACAAACCAATTTAGGAAATGTAGTTTTTCAGATAATTTTACTATTTGCATAGTATGTATATTAAAGTATTTGCATAGTTAAAATATTTAATAAGATGGTTTTATCGAAATTCATCAAATCTTCATTCGTATGAATATAAGAAATTCTTATTTGCATATGTATTCGTAGATTCATTAGAATGTAATTCACGATCGTAAATTAAGTAGCCTTAAGTTATGAAAATAGTAAATGAACTTAAAATCTTCCTCTGCATCTATAGAATTTGTGGTGTGAAAAATATATCTATACTGTTTTCTACATGATACAGGTTACTGAAATTAACTGCAAATTGAAATTTTAATTCAAAATTTTAAATCAAAAATAAAAGTGCATTGACTAGCAAACATCCTTAAATG
This sequence comes from Latrodectus geometricus, assembly GCA_026290005.1. Classification (NCBI taxonomy): domain Eukaryota; kingdom Metazoa; phylum Arthropoda; class Arachnida; order Araneae; family Theridiidae; genus Latrodectus; species Latrodectus geometricus. Next base: position 2,874,189 of record JAPDSC010093491.1, on the reverse strand, counting down.
AGAATAAATTTTCTGTCATAAAATTCCGATAAAAATTATAAAAAAACAAAATTTGCCGTTAAAATACTAGAAAAATTCTTTCCTCAAACTATCATGAAATCTGAAAGTGGAGCAAAATTAGTTAAATAAAATGAAGTAGACTCAGATATCTATAGTCGAGCAACTTGAAACGAATTTTGTTTTCTTGGCGGTTGAGAGAAATTGCTACTTTTAATCCAAGTTTGTGGGAGATAATCAAAATATTTTCTGGAATGTGAAACGTTGTTTTGTTATGTGTTTTCTGAAGGGAGAATTTCGATTTGCCATTATTTACTTATTAATATAAAGGAAAATATATATTACCTTTCTGAATTTATAAAAAGTACTAGAATAAGTTGAAGTTTAATAAAATAATGTTTGATATCAAATTGTTGGAAACGTTATGAAATTTTAAAAATAAGAGTGTTTCAAAAATTCTTTTGAATTTTATAAATATTTAAAATGCAATTGTAAAAAATTGATCAATAGTAACTTCGAAAATTATTGGAAATTCCAGTTTTATGAAAAAAGTTACTATATAACTAATAAAAATCACTATTTGTAAGCATTTTAAAAATCCTTAAAGGGAATGTACAAAATATAGCCATTTTCTTAATTACAAGATTATCACTTTACAAGTATTTGCTTATATTGCGTGAAAAATAGTTTTGCTTTTTTTCTTTGTAACAATGATTTAGTGTTAAGATAATTGAGAATTTCCTTTATAAATAATGTTTGTAATTAAAATAATTTTTTTCGTCTATTAGAATTATGGAATTCGGAATCAATGCGAAAAATGTTTTATTAAAAAGGAAAGAAAAATAACAAATAGCTACCTTACGGAAGTGCTCGGACACTTAAAAACTGCTTTAAAGGGGGAAATGTTGATTTGGTTTTAATTATTTAATATAACTTTCTCAAAAGAATTTACTCTGAAAAATTTTCAGTGCTAAGTTGATTCTTGTAGTCAAAATTTAGACATAAAATTTTAAATTATATTTAGTTAATAAAAAACGAATGGCCCTGTGTTATAGAGTTTGGAAGTTACTTTAATCGCCGCATTTATTGGTCTGAATCATTTTATATAGCTTTTTTCTGAATCAGAGCAAATTTTCTTAGAATAGTTTTAAGTTGTTCCTATTTTAAGAGCCTTTTATGGAAAATTACTTTGGGAATAATGTTTCTTAATTTTAATTTACTTAGGAAAGAGACTTTTATTTATTTTTTTTTCCGTTTGATTTGCAAGCATTTTAAATAATTATCCGAAAATTTAATTATGCCAAACGGCCTGTCGAATATTTAGCTTTGCCCTTCGATTTAGCAGTTCGTTGGTTCGATTTCTATCCATGGTTTAAATGTTTTTAGTGTGACTGGATGTTTTCGATTATGTCCTTATATCTTATGTTTTCTTACCGTCTTTGTTTACAAATGGAAATCCCCACTACAGATCCTTTTTTAATTTGCACTCTGCAAAATTGAATATTGAGCGACAAACCAATCAAATCATAAAATTGCTTTCGAGTATTGCATATATTTAGAGTAAAATTTTATGTATAATTATTTATGGTATATATAAATAAATATATTTAAATGAGACTCTTCCAAGCTTAAACAAATTTGTTTACTATTAATCTAAAAAAAAAAAAAATCAAGAATTTTAATTTTTGCATATCAAGTAAGGATAATAGCTGTTAGATAATTAAGTTTTTAACAAATTCACTCTTGTCAACTTTTATTAATCAAAGTAACTGTTAAAACTGAATTTCATAAATAAATGTGTTTTAACATTCGAATTTCTTTTTTATCAATTAGCTAGCTCAGCTTGTGAGTGCTTTCTTTTTTAAATTGTAAATTATAGATTATGTATCAGTGTGTGTGATTTTATCTTATATGGTACTGTCAAAACTATTTAACTTTTAACATGTTTGTTCCAATTTAAATCTAGGTCTCGGACTAGTTAGATCTCACGTGAAAAAATTACCGTTGAGCAACAAAACACTTTTTTTTTTGTTTTTATTTCTTCATATGTCATCGGAATATGCGAAAACAGGTGTGATAATCAAATAGGCATAAGACATCCAATCATTAGCCCGAAATCTGACCTGAAGACTAGAATTCAACAGTACGCGGTATATTATATATCTATTATCTATTGCGAAATCGTTGTACCGGTCATTTTTAGGCAATCTTATAGTTTCAAGAAAAGAAAGTAAAATTTTTCTTTGTTTATTTATATTTTCATTTCGAGTTAATAAATAATGGATGTCTACACAAAAATCCTTTTCGAAAGCTTTAAAATATCAATTACAAAACTGTTACTATGTAAAGAGACAAATTGAACCTATGAAATGACACACATTCGAATTTACCCTCCTCGTGAGCAAAAAGTGATCGGAAAGCATTAATAAAGGACCAAATTTCATTCGAATCTGAAAAATAATGAAAGACTTGATGCAAAATAGATCTGAAGAGAGTAAAAATTAAAAAAAAAAAGGCTATAGTAATTTCTTGAAACTTTACACACACACACACAGTTTATCACAGTTTATGGGTTCGAATCCCACCTCGGTTTTCTATATTTGTTGTGGTTCAGAATCTACTTTAGACTATAGGACCCAGTCTAATTAGCCCTCGTGTACAAAAGTGACTTCTGAACGACAAACATTAGTATCCAACTAAATTCTTACTAAGGAAGCAAATACAGATTAAAGAAAGTAGTTGTTAATTACATTCCATGTCATAAATATATTTTTTTCTTATGAAGACTAATTTGTGCTATGAGGGATCGAACCATCATTTTATTTAATTGCCGATTTCTAATTTTCAATCATTCTTTTGTTTCTTACATTGATTATTTTAGCAGTAAACTTGTTCTGAAAGAGAAAATATAAAATAAATGATAATTCTACACCCTCTATTTTTTAAGTTCCCCCCCCCCAAGTATTGTATGTAAATTTCATTTCATATTTTATGAAATTTATAATCTATTAAATTCTTGGGTGAAAGCTCATGAAAAGATTTTGAAAATTCTAATTGATTTTTATTGTGGGAAAAGTCATTTTTCCACAGATCTTCGTTTATATATCGATAGATTAATTAAACAGAGGTGTAATGTTTCTGATTTTCCAAATTCAGATAAGTTAGGTACCCTTCCCCTCAAGAATAATTGTCTATCTTTTCATTGTTATTTTAATTTTCTTTGCAAATTTTTTGTTTAACTGATCAGACTTATTGTCATTCATAAGAAATATTCCATTTATGAAAAACTTGCCTTTATCTTTTCTTATACTTGATTTCTTTTCAGAATTTCATTTATTAGATTTTAGATTTGAAATTTTAGAAATTTTTAATTTTAAAAATTAACTTTAAAGAATTATTGATTTACTTATTTTTATTCATTTAAATTTCCGCTAAATTCCGAGGAATAAAATGTGTTCTATAATGCAAGTTCTTAATTTTAAAAAAAATAGAATATAAACATCAAGTTGCGGCAATGAATCAGGGTGAGAAAGCAGTTTCTCATCTGTCTAGAATAGTCGAAAATCTTTCTTTACATATTCCTCGTTCATTCCTTCCGTGACTACATCCCTAATCGTAAAGGAAGTCACGTGTGATGAGTTATCATGGGAAGCCGTTTGAATCGTTCTGTTAAATACTTATAAAAATTGTAGAAAAATAATTTTAATAAATTAGCCTTCAATATTCAACTTCTGTGATCACTAAGTTTGCAATGTTTTAATGAAATGCAATTGGTAAAGAGTAAATGAAAAATTCTCGAATATTTTAGGAGATATCTAAAACTTTTATTGTATAACAAAACAATAGTAAGTTTTGCTTACTATTGTTTTATACTATTTTTTTGTTATGATTTGATAAGTTTTGCTTTTCAAATCATATTTTATAAGATAATAGGAATGTTAACTTTATAAAAAACTGTGAACTTTATAAGCATTCTATTTTTATAAAAATAATATAGAATTTTCCATAAAAAATTTTAAAGAACATTTTACTTTAAATTTTTTCAAAATTTTGAAATGCGTAAAATTAAAAAAATTGTGTTACTTATTCAAAATTAATTTCTTCAATTACATTTTTTTGTAACAGAATAACGTAGTAAATTTTATATCACTTGTTTCTTAATGTGTACAATATCATTGTGATACTAATGATTTGACAGAATAACCCAAATCTGGTGTTAAGTCAGAAACTTGGAAATAGTTTCTTAGTAAAAATATTATCTCGATGTATTTGTCAAAATGCAAAGAAATTGCTTTGTTTAAAATACAAAAATTCATTTGTGCGCTTTAAACGTTCTTTGAGTTTGGTAAATAATATGTGATATTTCAATATCCGAACTTGTATAGTTTATCAATATTCCCACTAGACTTATGATAAAGATACAATGATTGTATCTTTAT
>JAPDSC010093491.1:2816846-2869353 GCA_026290005.1 Latrodectus geometricus | reverse complement strand
AAGTCTAGTGGGAATATAGGGTAATGATTAATGAGTAAGTTGACGCTTAAAAATTCCTGTTCACATAAAATTCTTAGCAAAATTTTCCGAAACTAATATTTTCCTTAACTGGTAAGTTCTCTTCACATCTTCGAAAGATTTAGTTTAGAATTTAGTTATAACTCGGAGACTAGTGTTATTGTCAAGTAAAGTAAAAACTATATGAGAAAAATGTTCTGCTCAGGGAAGGTAAAGAATCTTGAACTGTACCAAATTATAGCGGAATATGGTTGATTATTTTCATGCAATGTTTCCTTCTTCTCGAGCACTTAAATAATTTTTTTTCTTAATGATATAATTTTGTTTCCCAAAAGTATAAGTTTTAAGTTGACCTCCATTCGACGAATCATTCAATAATCTTTTCTTAACGCTTCATCATTGCCAGTGTACATACAATTAAAGTTTTAAATTTATTTTACAAAAATTGTCTTACGGTTTTAAAATAGCTTTCCAATTTTTATATAGTCCTTAATGTGCAAGTCGTCTAATTTTCCTACCAATCAATATAAAAAGAAACAATTTGCTGTTTTTGCGCATTAAAATATTGACATAAGTAAGAACATAATTGGCATTTCTTATATCGAGCTGGCAGCCAAATGTTTAGAGCTCTTCGGTTCAACAGTGGATTCCAATCGAACTTAGGATGTTTATAGTGATTCGAAATTGGTGTTAAACAGTAGCTCCCCTTGTAACTACCCCTCGTGAAAAAACAACCGTTGAATGACATTAAAAAATTAATATTGTTTCATATTTGCCTTTACCTCAGTATTTTCAATGATATATAATATTTTGACTTATATTTAAAGTAATTATTTAAAGTTGACTTAGTTATTAAATTTTGACTTAGTAAAAGAACATGTTCAATATTTATTAAGGAAAATAGATTCATTCATATTTGTCTATAGACAATATGAATATGGTTTTTATTATGGAAAGATATTCTCTATCAAGATAATAAAGTCAAATCATTATAAAAAATAAGTCCTAGAGATCTAGAAAATTATATCCATAAAAACAAATGTAAAATGTCATCCATATTAACAGACAGAAAAACAGTATATCGTTGTTACCATTTACTGTATGGATCAACGTTTCATGCAATTATGTGTTATTTTTACGGTTTTTCATACTTAAAAAAAAATTTTTTTTTTAATGCCAAGACTTCTTTGAAACTAAATGATATAGGGAATGAAATACCGTACATCAATTTAAATATTTAGTTTACATAATTTTTGTATTTTCTGGGAATTTATAATTTATTTCATCATTAACTGTTGAATAATCATATTAGCATTGAATTTTTAACTTTTATTTATTTGAAAAATTTTTCAGAAAGAATAAAAAGGAAAATTTTGGTTTTATTGTTCGAGTATCTTGTCCAATAACAGAATATTATTACAACTGTTATCGGAGCTTGGTCATGTTTTTGTAAAACTCCCTTAAATTTCTTTTGTAGTACCTTTGAAAATAAAATGTTTTGATAAATATCTTTAATTAACCCTTGAAAAAAAACTTCAGATAGTGAATTTGATTTAGAAGAGGTAATATTTATTTTCTTGGAATGCCGAATAATAATTATAATGCATTACATGCTCATTTAATACGTAAATACGAGGAATACTTTTTGAATTGGCAATGAATATTTAGTGACTTTTTTTTTTTACTAAAAATTTTAATTTTATAAATTATGTAAAAAAATATTGCAATGAGTTGAGCATTTTTTCTTTTGGAGGAATTAAAACAGTTTTTCAATGTAAATGCTTAGGAAAAATATGAAATATAATCAATTATTTAAAAATAAAAAGAGTAAAGGGGTTTGCTTTTACTTAATCTCTCTCAGTTGAAAGAAAATTTCTCAGGATTGTGTGCTACAAGTGTCTGAATACACCAAAATATGTTAGACTTTTTTTTTTGTGTGTGTGTAAATGATGTTTTATGCTGCGTCATAACGAATCATTGTTAGATCGATTGCGCTGAATCATCATTTCAATGCTGTTGGCTAAATTCATTTCAAGCCTTGATTAATCAACATTGTTTAGAAAAAGTTTTAAATGCTGACAAGTTTTCATACTTGGATTTTTTTTTTTTTTTTTTTTTTTTTTTTTTTAACATTTAAGAAAATCAGTTAAACTTGAAGTTAATTTTGAAATAATTTGATGAATGAAGACTTTAGATCCATTTAATTCATTAATTAAACAACGGTAGAAATGTTTTTAATTATTATTTTTTTATTTTTTTTATTTTATTTTATTTAATTTTTTTTTTCAATATCGTGGCATTTAAATGAATAATTCATTTTATTCAAATGGAATTTGAATACGATAAGAACTGAAGAATGGATTATTTATAGAAGTGGTTAAAAAAACTATTTGAAGATAATATTCATTTTCATTATCAAATAAATCTCAAACACCATTATTATTGTTTTGAAAGACAATATGGAATATTTTTCCACAAAAATCAGTGCTCACTTTAAATAGATATTTAATCTTTATGGAGCGATGTAGTCAGACATCAAAAACTAAGTAATTAATCATTGATATTTACATTGTTAGGTGCAGAAATGTCCAGTATTGGACCTTGCACCAGTAAACCACACAAACCTAAACCATTGATATTTAAAATACCAAATCTCCACACTACTTCTCAAATTCAGCTCAATCACATCAATAATTACATTTATTGATATGTAATTCTTGCCATTGTAAATGCTGTAGAATTTGCTGAATGCGTTAATATTTTTTAAATAGAAATAATCTTGTAAATTTATTTATTCTAAAAAGTGTAGAATTGTTCAGTGTACTGATATAACAATATAAAAAGCTATTTCTTTTAGCTAAATAAGCTTTTTATATTGATTTATATAATAAAATAAAAAGCTATTTCAAACTAAATATTTAAGATCAAAAAACATAAATTTTAACAAAAAAAATTAGCTAGTTAATAAATTGCAATTATATATTTTTGATTTTTCAAATTAATTTATTAAAATTTGCTAGTTACAAACAAGGCGTTTTGTAGATTCTAGTTTTAATTATCCTTAGCCACGCAGTTGTGGAGCGCGCGCATCATACAAGAAATTCCAGTTACGCTGCGTGAGGACGAGGAGAAATTTTCGACTAGTCCTTTAGCTGACGACGCCATTGCTGCCTAGGTGATCATTTCGGTGAGTTGCAAGTCATTATTTATTAGATTTTATATCAGTATACTTAAAAAAGATATCTTTTTCACTTAGTAACAAAACAAATTTCTCATAAATAATGATTTTTTAAACTTTGATTTTGGTTAGGTATTTTTTTGAATCAAATGTTTATAATTCCCTCAGCTATGAGAAGTATTTCGCTTAGTGAAACTAAGCGAAATAATTACTAGTTCTTAAATGTATAGCGAATATACACAAGTTCTTAAATTTTAATTTCTCGGTAGTAAAATTTTTAATTGAGCTTAAAGTTAATATGAATTGAAGGAATAGTTGTAGCATTTCAATGAAAATATTTTTCCGAATTTTTAAAGATTATTTAATCATTAAATTGAAATTAATTTTTAAATTAATAGGTAGTTAATTTAAAAATAGAATTAAATCTCATATTATTCTCAAAGGTAAAATGTTTCTGAATATTTTGAAATATTCTTTTTCTACGAGCTTGACACTTGAGTATGCATAATATTCAACACCCAAAATTTTTTAACCTATTTTTAAATTGTCAATTTGAATTTTGAGTGATTAAATTTTAAAAACGGAATTTTTTAACCATTTAGAACATAGTGTTTAAATTATGTTAACCACGTCATTGAAAACATTCATTTACTATTAATTTTTTAATACATATCATGATTAAATAGTTTATATGTAGTAAAGTATGTATGTATCAAAATTTATCTAATTCTTAGAGAATATATCAGTTTAATTGGTCGTTTCCCCCCCCCCCAAGTTCAGCTTTAAATTAATATTGCAATTTTCATATAAAGTTAAACAATAGGAAAAGTCTTTAATAGAAAACTAACTAATTATCCATATTGAAACTTGTACTGGTTAATGATTCACATTATAATTTGTACTGTATCTAATATACTCCAGTCATTTTTTTGGAGTTACTGAATTGGATATTGTAAAAAAATTAAACTACTGTAACTTTTTGAATTTTAAAGTAAATATAATTTTTTTTATTAATTCATGTTTATTTTCCTAATAAAGAGAATGAATTGCTCATTAAGTATAATTTACTTCGTTTTAGATAAAAGATGTTATCACTTAAACAGATTTGAAACTTCAAATTTAAATGACAAAATTATTATTCAATATGCCTAGATGCATGAACACATAGAAAAAATAATAAACCTTAATTTTTTTTTTATCTAATATCAATTTTAAAATTTGTAGAGTTATTTCAATGCTGAATCAAAAAAGTTTTCCTATATTGTTTAAATGTTCTAAGTATCATCCTTGTGGCAATTTAAGTTCTTAGATAATTTTTTTCATGAAGGGGATAATGTAAAAAAATGAAACTGCTCTAACTTTCAATGTTCAACACCTTACTGCATACTAATACTACACTGCACAAATGACTGGGCCAAAATTATAATTGAAACTTCCTTGTCATCCACAATATTCTAAAGACCCAGGTCTCAAATTATCACTTCTATAATTTAAAAAACTTTAATTGGACTACAAATTTGTTGCAACATTGCTGTAAAATTGGCTTTCCTTGTATTAACTTTTATTCACCAAGACATCATAACACCTGTCATATTTATAGTATATATATGTATGTATGTGTTTATAGATATGTGTTGCATACCTAATGACCAAATTATTTCCTTACATTTGTAAGTTATCAAAAAATTTTCATCCTTGATAATCTGAGGTTATGTATTGGATTTATCAGTTTCAGTCACTTGTCAGTTTTTATAACATGTATACTTGTCTTTATTGAATTTCTTGGGTCTCACTACTTTTTTTTCAAATTTTAAAACATTTTAATTAATAAACTATCTATGTAATTAAGAGTTATAAAAATGTAGATTTTTCACCTCAAAAATAAAAGTAAGTATATTTTTTAGGAGATCATATTGAAATTATAACTTGCACACAAATTCATGGTAAAGTTTAAGTTTCTACTGTAACTTGAGAACTTTTCAATTAATTTATTGATTTTATTAATAAAACTATTTTATTTATACTGACCATAAGGTTTGAATCTGTTTGAAATCCATCAGAAACTAAGTCCTGGTAATTACGGATTATCAGCCTTGCTTAATTACGGATTATTATCTTTGTTAACCTTGATTTTATGATTTATCCAAGGAATTCCCTGTTGAAAACTTTGCCGTTACTGATATATTTGCAAAAATTCAACAAAATTTGTATGCATGAAACCATCAAATGTCTAGCTTTGTTTTAGTGAAACACATTAAAATTGATAAACATAAAGTTATTTTTTGAGTCTCCCTTTAATGTGTAGAAAATAATTTTGGATTTAACACTTTAAATTAACAAATTAGTTTGTTATTTAAAGTTGGAAGAATTTTACTTGATATTTTTTTATGAAAAAATAGCAAATCGTATAAAGTTATATTTTAAAGTTGTTTACCCTGTTATTTGTTACAAAAACAGTTATTAAACTTCTAATATTAAATTTCATATATCACAATTATCAATTATTTTATTTCCCCAATTTTAAAACAAGAAATTATACTAAAACTAGAACACAACTTTTAGTTAAAAAACTTTATTTAATTAAAATTTTTTTTTTTTAGTTTTAAAATAGATATTCTTATATTGATTATCCTAATACAAGTGGACACAAGTGAAGAACATTTATGATGAATATAAATTTAGTTTTAGAAATAGAAATGAGTTATTATAAATATATATATATATATATATATATATATATATTCTTGATCATTTTGAATTAGATGATTGTAAGAGTTAACTAATTTTTTTCTTTTTATTAATATGTAGTTTTTTTTAAATGAAAACATACTATAATGTAAAATGACTTCAGGATAGAGAAAAAAATGTTAAGACTCATAATTTCTTTTTTTATTATAAAAAAAAAAGAGAATTTTTAATCATGACATGTGTAAAAATTTATCTCTAATATTGACATATTAAAGTAACTTTTTATGTATAAAAGTGAAACAATAAATATTGCTGATATATTTTAGATTTAATATTATGTTTCTTCAAAAAGTAATAATAGTCAAAACAAATATAGTTTCAAACGCAGATGACAATCATAATTTATGAAATTTGTTGTTAATTACATACATTTTAGTTTTTTTATTGATTTTATAAACCAGTTATGACTTGGCTAAACTAATAGATTTTATAAATGGTTATTATTCATTTAAACAATTAGTAAAATTAATAGGCTTTCCATAAATCAGTTAAGTTTTAATTACTCAAATTTATTAAATGTGCAGTTTTATTTTTGTGAATTGAGAAAAAATTTACAGAATAAATTTACTGTGTGTTGCACTTAATTATGTAATTTTAATTTTTTTTAATATGCACTTTAAATATTGCTAATAAAACAGAAGTATTATCTTAAGGCAATAATATATTATGGTTGTCATCTGAGTTGGAGACTATAGTATTATACTGTTTTGATTATTATTGATTTTTAAAGAAGCAGAATATTGAAACTAAAATATATCACGATTATTTATTGTTGTACTTTTATACATAAAAAATCATTTTTTAAATATGTCGTGATCAATAAATTTTGTCTCTAGTTAAATTATATATATATATATAATCTAACATTTTCTCTATTTTGCTGTGAAAGTCATTCTATGTTTATTTAATTTCTTGTATACATTTAATATAGTTTTTAATTTTGATGGAAGGATAATATTTAAGAAGGATAATATTTAAAAATATTTCTTACTAGAAATTTATATAATCTTTAAAACAAATTAGATTTATAATGAATTTAATTCATCAATTTTTAAACAGTAAATTTTTGTTCTGCAGCAAAATATTTTAATATTTAAAGATCAACTAAAATTTAAAAATAGCTTTAGCTCTTACACTTCTAGAAGGTGTGTGTAACTGAATGAAATTAGTAAGTGAATAAATGAAGTAATAGGATTTTTTTTTTTTTAAATTAATATATAAAAATGAAGCTGGTTTTAGAGATTACAGAAATAAAAAGTATCTCAAAATGAAATATTTAAATTTACAAATGAAATAGTTGTTCAAATTATGAAAATATTTATTATTTAATGTAAAATAAGATGTTATTACAATAAAGTTAATAGTTCAGCTTTTTGCTCAAGAACATAGTGTTATTTGTTTGAATAATAATAAAAAAAAAAAAAAAAATTAGTCAACAATGTCAGGACAACTATTATATTAAAAGTATGTGATAATTTAAAAACTTAATGTGAAATGCTTAATTTGCTTTAAATATGATCAATAAAGTTTGTAAAGTGATTAATTTAGAATTAAGAGTAAGTGCTAAATTTCTGATAATAAAAAAAAAAAGCAAAATTTTTTCCATACCAAAACACTGTAAATAAATTTGTAAATTGAAGCTCTTTAGATTTTTTTAAAACTAATATGTTAGATACATTAAAATAATAGAAAACTAATGCTTATATTATTTTTGTTAAAGTTTTCTAGTCCATGCTAATAGTTTCAAATATACTGATAATTACTATGAAATAAAAATTAGTGTTATTTGTCATCACACTTGTATCTTCCTGTATGATTTGGGATGTTTCCAGTTAGTCACTGAAGGAATGAAAGGGGTGTATGTTTACTTATGTAAAGAAAACCGGTAGTTCCTTTTTGGACAGGAACGCGTTCCGGAACTAAATATGATTTCTAACAACGAGAATTGGCTGACGTATTGAAAAAAAATTAAAAAGAAATACTGAAAGTACTACTGTATTAATAAGATTAATAAGCTAAATATTCTAGGCAGGTCGCACATTGAAACAGCATGCCTCCAACGCGCACCTATCGCTTCCCGGCCGCGTTGCTGCCCACGAGAGACATGTTGAAAAGTACCACATACTGAAGCGATGCCAGCAAGATCTCACGCATGCACAATTCATCTGAGCGGGTATCTTCTGTTTCCTGTGATTGCTTGAGAACTATGTGGCTAAAGCGTTGACGTTTTTATTAAATATTTAAAGTTTGGTGTCGCGCATTTGAAATATAAAATTATCTCAATAGGCACAATATAAAACTTAAAATATTTGGGATTATTATTTCAAAACTCAACAGATTTCTATTGAATGTTATTCACTGTACTTTAAAAACAAAGGTACATTTTTTTCAATCCAATTTATTAATATTGTGATATGATTACAACAAATTTATACTAATTTTTTTTTTAAATTATGTCCATGGCTAAAATGGAGTCAAATACACGCACAAAATGAAATTTTTTCTAAATAAAAAGTAACTAAATATGCTAAAATGATGAATTTATTGTTTGGTGTAAAGTTATAACTGAAATTAAGTTTGATTTTTATGCAACATTTATTAAAAGGAAATAAGTTAATAAGATATACTTTCCAGTATTTATTTGGGAATAAGATCATTATAATCTTTTGCTATGACATGTTAATTTTAAAACAAAGCTAAATCGTATACATTAAATACTAGTCGAAGAATAAGAGGTTTGTTAAAGGAGCAAAAAATATTCTCTATATAACAAACTGCAAATATTTACTCAAAACTATATAAAATTTCTTTTAAAAATACATCTGAAAATGTATTAAAATCAATTAATCAAACCTATATCAAATAATAGCCCAAAAAATGCCGCCATCGTAGAAAGTTTTTTTATAAAATATTCCAGAGATAACTATCAAACACACACACGGTATAGTCTCCAAACTATTTGATAAATTTCTGATATTTCTGCCAAAAGCATAATGAATATTCTTAATACGTTTCTTTAGTTAACAGATTCAAGAATGGCAAATATTTTGTTGGTAATTTTAAATATATTAACTATTTACACATTTTTGTTAGTTATTTCATACTTTAAATTTGTTATATTACATAAGTATAAATGCACATTTATGTAATATAACCTAATAGTTCAATATAAATCAGTACAAAACTAAAAATAATAAGGAATTTCATTGGAAATTAATATATTACACAAAGTATTGTAAAATAATTGAGCAATCCAAATGGTAAATCTTTTAATTGTTCACGGTAGCTAAAAGTTAGTTTGAACATTATTATATTTATGTACTGGAAATATGAATTCTAAAATCCATAGAAATTCATAAGGATAGAGATTCTTAATTCTAATATTTATTTAATTTTACAAGATTATTTTAATTTGTAACTTTTTAAAAATTAGAAACTGTTTGGAAACATCTATCCATATCGATATCGCCATTGAGGCGACAGCAGACAGGCAGAATGACGGTGTGCCACAAGATCCTGAACGTAATCCTATTTGGAATATTTTATAAAAACCATTAGTGTTTTCATGTATTGTGTAAAATATTTAGGAAATATTGTTTGAGTACTATGCGTATTTTATAATTTGTTAACTAATTTTTATTAAACGTTCCTATTATTGTAATAAACATATATATACATATACACAAAATGGGTTTCGTAATGATTTTTGTTTCCTTTCCTTTCCTTTCTATGCTATATACAGGCCCCTAACCAGGATCGGCCCTGTCTATATAATTATATATATGCGTTCCGGTAAAAAAAAATATCATGACACCACTGTCCAAAGAGCTCTTGAGGAAGATTGGGGTGGAAAATGGTGGGCTTACCTCTACCGACTGGAATATACTCCATCGGAAGAATGAACCATCAGGACAGACCATTGTCCTTAGCGTGCCTGAAATGGATGCGGCTACACTTGGAAGAAGGGGATATAAATTTTATATTGGACTTCACCAAGTTCAAGCCAAAGTCCTTGACAAACCTTCAAAAACTGATGGGGGTGAAGGTTCTTCAAGCCAACATCCACCACAGTAGAAGTGGCAAACCTCGCTAAGAATTTTCACCTGGCCCTGATTCAAGAACCCTGGCTTGTCAGGGGTAGAGTTAGTGGCCTTAAAAGAACAAAAGGTAAGCTCATTTATAATTTTAACAGTGAAGCTAGAGCCTACATCCTTATAGATAAAGATATTGAGGTTTTACCTCTAACAGTTTATTCATAGGGACCTAACAGCAGTGAAAGTCAGACTCAACATAGAGGAAAAAGATAGAGAAATTGTCTTTGGCTCTGTCTACTTACCCTATGAAGAGAAGGCTCCACCTGATCCAACACTGCACAAACTCGTGCAGTTTTGTGCAGAACACAAATTGCAGGCAGTCCTTGGACTAGACTGCAAATCTCATCATATCGTCTGGGGCAGCACAGACACAAACAAAAGAGGTGAGTGTCTTTTGGAATTTATTCTTAACTATGGTTTGGATATTTTAAACAAAGGTAACGATCCGACTTTTATACCTTCTAATCGATCTTAAGTAATCGACATTACTTTAGCAATACCTGCTATTAGTAAAAATATCACGAAATGGAAAGTTGATGGAAGACCATCAGGTTCAGACCATCAAAATATACACTTCGAAATAAACTCCAGTATAAATATTGACCGCCTCTTCAGGGACCCTATGAGGACCAATTGGAAGAATTTCCAAAAGAATATCATGGGGCTAACTGAACTGGGGGGAAATTATATTAGAGACAATTATGATCTAGAAGTCACAGCAGAAACTCTGCAGAGTGAAATTCTAGACTCATACAATAAAAATTGCCCAATGCGTACCAAAAGAGCAAAGCCACAGTGTCCTTGGTGGAATAACTCTTTGGAAACTGAAAGGGCAAATGTTAGAAAACTTTTTAACAAAGTAAAGAAACATGGTGAATGGGACAACTACAAGAGAGCACTCACTAACTATAACAAAAATGTAAGGAAAAGCAAACAAGAATCCTAGAGAAAGTTCTGTGAAGAGGTGAATTCAATCTCTGAAGGAGCAATACTCCAAAGAATCCTTAGAAGGGATGAACCTATAATGGCTGGAACCTTAAAGGATGAAGATGGCAAATTTGCTACTACCGGAAAAGAAGTAATGGAAGTTATGGCCAAAACTCACTTTCCAGGAGCCCTTGATATTGATAGCAATGAAGGGCAACATTTCATTGGTTCTGTAAAAAGAATTCAGAAAAATCAATGGGCCTATGCTAAGAGCATTATCAATCATAATAAGGTCTGGTGGGTTATTTTCACCTTCAAACCTCTCAAGAGTCCTGAACCTGACGGAATCATGCCTGTAATGATACAAAAGGCAGGGCATCTTATTATCCCTGTTCTAACTAGAATATACAGAGTTAGCTTAGCACTGGGATGTATTCCAAAGCTATGGCAAAAGACTAGGATTGTTTTCATTCCTAAACCTGGAAAAACTATGACCAGGCTAAGTCTTTTAGGCCAATAAACTTATCTTCATTCTTTCTCAAAATTATGGAGAAAATCATTGATAGGCACATCAGAGATTACCTGGGTAGTAATAGTCCCTTGCATAATCTACAGAGACAGCGCTACACAAGCTTGTATCTAAGATTGAAGACACCCTGGAGAGAAAGGAAATTGCCTTAGCCACTTTCCTAGATATCCAAGGTGCATTTGATAACACCTCTCATCTATCCTTCCTTAATGCCTTAAGGGATACAAGGACTGACCATGCAATTTGTTCATGGACTATGATCCTGCTTTTGGATAGAGCTATACAAATGAAAATCTTCAATGAGACATTTGAAAAGAAGACAACAGGAAGGCTGTCCACAAGGATGTGTATTGTCACCATTACTTTGGAATCTGGCTGTAAATAGCCTATTAAAACATCTTAATTCTATAGGGTATGCTGATGATATTGTCATAATCATCCTTGGTAAAGACTTTCACATAGCTTGTCAACTAATGCAAAATGCTCCAAGTCATGTAGGCAAATGGTGTAAGGAAAGGAATCTGGACATAAATCCTCAGAAGACCAACCTTATACCATTCACAAGAAAAATAAAAAGGGAGGGATTCTTTATCCCTAAACTTTTTGAGGTTGAAATCAACTTTGCTTCTGAGGTGAAATTTCTGGGCTTAATTCTCGACCAAAAACTCACCTGGAATAAACATATTGACTACTAAATCAATCAGGCAAAAAAATGCATTGACATGCAGACGCATGCTTGGTAAAAACTGGGGTATACAGTCAAAAATGTTTTGGATGTACACAGCAAATGTCAGGCCTACTTTTACATATGCATCTGTGATATGGTGGTGTAAGGTGGAACAGAAAACTGTGGAAGACAAGCTAGGAAGTCTGCAAAGACTGGCCTGCTTGTGTATCACAGGTGTAATGTCCACAGAACCTACCAGAGCACTAGAGGCAATTCTGGACCTGGCTCCACTAGATATCTTCATATGCAACGCTGCCAGAATAACTGCATATAGAATGAAATTGCAAAATCAGTGGTGTGATAAGCCCTCTTCTGGAGGTCATACTACTATTACTAAAAAAATCAACCACCCAACTCACCAAATGCCTTCAGACAGCATGGAAAGAACATACGTATTTGAAAGACCATTCGAGGTAGTTTTTCCTACCAGAGAAGAATGGAAAAACAACACAATTGAAATAAAAAGCAATGATCTTATCTGGTTTACTGATAGATAAAAAAAAAAAAAAAAGGAAACCTCTCAGGACTAGGAGTCTGTGGTGTGGCACCAAGATTCGGTCTTTATAAAGGGCTTGGGGAATATGCCACTGTCTTTCAGGCGGAGGTTCTTGCTATCTCCAATTGTCTGCAGATAAATTTAAAGAAAGGCTACCAAGGTAAGCATATTCTTATTTTCAGTGACAGTCAAGCTGCATTGATGTCTCTCTACTCATTCCAAGTCAAATCAAAAAATTGTAATGGAATGCAAAAATCTCCTTGAACTGGCAAATGGGAATAAAATTATTCTTATTTGGGTGCCAGGACATATAGGAATAGAAGGTAATGAAAGAGCTGATGAACTTGCAAAACAGGGATCCTCTTTCAATCCAATAGGAATGGAACCCTTTTGTGGGATCAACATGAAGACTACAAGAAAGGCCATTCAAAAATGGGAAAAACAGGAGATGAACGAAGTTTGGTGTGATTCTCCTGGACTGAAACATGCAAAAAGTATGATTTTCAAATCTGAGAAAATTGCATCTGAAATTCTTAGACTCCCAAGATTGAAGATTCAAGCAATTGTAGGCTTCATTACTGGGCACTATCATTTCAGGAAACACCTTCATACAATGGGACTTTTTAAACAGGAACCAATTTGAATGGCTTTTCTTGTAGTCTTCATGTTGATCCCACAAAAGGGTTCCATTCCTATTGGATTGAAAGAGGATCCCTGTTTTGCAAGTTCATCAGCTCTTTCATTACCTTCTATTCCTATATGTCCTGGCACCCAAATAAGAATAATTTTATTCCCATTTGCCAGTTCAAGGAGATTTTTGCATTCCATTACAATTTTTTGATTTGACTTGGAATGAGTAGAGAGACATCAATGCAGCTTGACTGTCACGCAGGGGTAGAATCAGCTCATCATATCCTATCTGAGTGTGATGCTCTTGCCCTTACAAGATTCACTACTCTAGGTAATCCATATCCTAAAGAGTTACACCTAAACTCCATTGAGGGCCTATCATACTTTATAAACAAAGTAGGTGACCCAAGACAATGGAACTAAAAAAAAAATTGGGCTTGGAGCATGGTACAAAATGCAACAATGCAGAGGTGCCACATATCTGACAAGCTCAAGAAGAAGAATGATCTCTTAGTAGATTGTTATATATTATTTTATGTAAGTCAATAGAAACATAATTTTGTCATTTTTCTTTGTATAAAACTTCTGCCAAATAAAGTAGAAGTTTTGGTTTTTATTTTAATTACATAAATTTTAGTTCATATTCTCCAGAATAATATTTGAAAAATAACTCAAATAAACCTGCCATTTATATTGGAATAAATTGGCCGTAACAGTTCAAATTATTTAATACATGCACTGAAATATTTCAATTCATATTAATGAATAAAGTTAAATTTTCATGCTTTTTTTTTCCTAAAACGTATGATAATATTTTCAAATCATTATCAGATTTGTTTACATTTTGGTACCTCGCCAAATTTAATTATTATTTAATTTAAAATGTTTAAAAAGGGAGTTAATAATAATATCAAACTTATGACTAAAATTAATGTTTCAAGATTCTCTCACAGTATGACAATTTTTTTTATTCAATTTATTAATTTTATAATCATTTTAATCATTAAAAATTAGCAAAATGTTTTATTTCTCCACCAATTATCAATATTCATTCTTCCAAAAATAGCAATTGCATACCTCCTTGTTTTTACATTTTTTTCTTTGCATATACATTTTGGCAAAAGTAAGACTGATTTTGCAATCCAAATTTGATCCATTATTTAAAAATTGTTGACATCCTAAATCTGATCAAAAAATTTCTATTATATGTAAATGTGAAATTAGTCATTTTTACAAGAAAGAATATTTTTATTACTCTGGCTTGCAGATTCGTAACTATTATTGTTTATGATATTTATATTTTTAGATAACATTGAAAATTTTTTTATATTTAAAAATTAAAACTTTTTAATAAATTATATTTTTGCTTTATTTTTAAATATTAATTGTGTTAAGATTTATTTGATAAAATATATACCCAGAAAGAAATTTTATATAGAAATTATTAAAAAACTGCATTATACAAAAATATTTACCTTCAGCTATTAAACAAAAATAATTCTTAATCATTACCAGATGAGAATTACCTCAGCTGAAATATAAGCTGAATCTAAATCACAATCATCACATAAATTAAAAGGTATGATGAAATTTAATATTCATATAAAATTATTGCCGTTTTTTTGCATATATTTGTCTCGGAGCTGTAGGGGAGCATAGCTGGCTCCCAGGTAAAATTCATAGTAAGGTGCCCCACCCCCAAAAAATGTGGTTATATAATATACAGAAAAATTTCATAATAAGCAATGAAAGATTATTAAAAAGCGCGTTTTACTTAATATGTATATATACACACACACATATATATAAACAAAAATATGATATATTAACTATAATATACATATAAATTTTCTTTGCCTTTGATACAGCAAATTGATCAATTACTTTATCAGTGTTGATCACTTTTAAAGAGTAAAGGTGATTTGAAGTGCCATTCTCATATTTAGAAAAACATCTTTACTATATGACATTATAATGGTAAATAGCTTCAGTATCATTTAATGTTTAATTTCACAATAGCAAAGTTATCTTTTACTTATATATATATATATATATATATATATATATATATAAAATCAGAAATATTTTCACCAAATTAATATAAACTTATAATATTTTAAATTTTACTGGATTTTTTCAAACCAGGAATTACAGATTGAAGTAGTGATCCCAGTCCAATTGGACCACAAAAGACTATAATATGACTGTTGAGTAACAAAGTCATATTATAGTCTTTTGTGGTCCAATTGGATTAAACCAAATAAAACAAACCAAATAAAAAAATTACAAGTATTCAGAGAAGGTCAAAAATTTTGTCATTCATATCTCATAATTGTACTTTAAAAGGTTTCTACTGTTAAGGTTTTTTTTAACTAATGAAAAATCTGCTCATCTTTTCATGTTTGATAAGCCTACTTATGATTTTCAAACATATTTCTTTATTAATGTTGGAGTTAATTAATATTCTAAGTTATTTAAACAATTTTTTTCACAATGGTAGCCGAGCTAGTAGCCAAATGGTTACAGCTTTTGCTTTCATTTCAGCAATTCATCTATTTGAATCCCACTTGGCTGTGTGTAGTGGTTCAGAATCTACTTTAAATTTAGGTCTAATTAACTCTTTTGAGTTAAAGATAAACACTGAGCTACAAACAACTACACAATGGTATCCTTTATGTTAATAAATTTATAACATTCAAAGATAGTTATAATATTTAATCTTATACAGTATAGAATGATTATTAGATGTCTGAATTCATTATATTCCTCTAAAATTATTTCTTTGGAGTTAAAATATGCTTTTAATATATTGATTGAAATAACTATATTAGAAAATAATAATCAAAATACGTTTACTGAGTACGCAAACAAAAAAGAAATAAAACATTATACAGAAAAATTCTTTTGAAAGTAAAAAAAATAAAGTGTTCAGTATTACATAAGAAAATATTTTATTTGTTTCAAAAACAGAATATTTTGTATGAAAAGTTTTAGAAAACATGAGTATTTTTCATATTTCATTATTTAATACAAGTTTTTGCCACTATAAATATTAATTGACATGCGTGTATAGTTTTGTATAATTTTGGCATATTTCTAATTTGCTCTATATATTATAATATTAGAGAATACTTTTATTATTTATTATATATTATCTAATTGTAAATAAAGCAAAGGTTATCCATTTATACTTCACTTTTTCTATTTACAAATGTAATTAGATGCGAGTCTAAAGAATAAGAATCCGTATTGTAATTCTAATCGCATCGCTTAGTAATCCTTTCGTGAATAGAGATCTAATGTAAACAAAACGGATAGTCAAAAGGAAATCAAATTAATATATGTTTTACTAATTTAATTTACAGAACTGTAATTTTATATCTTATACTTTAAAGAATTGGATTTTAATAAACAATGATACATAACTTACTTGAGTAGTTTTCTTTTTTAACTTTCTTCAGTTTTCAGCTATACTTAACTTTCTCGTTATATTCTGCACTTTTACCGGTTGCCAGAAAAGAAAATGTAATTAATGAGATTAAATAAATGTTTATTTCTTCTTCAGTGGCTTGACAGCCAGGATGGTCCATTGCCTTACGCAGTATCGAATTCCAGGATCGTGGAGACTAAAATCGAAATTCACCGAGTAGTACAATTTTTATTGTGACTTCGATGGTTAACTTAATTTTATTGCTGTTTTGATTTTTGACATTAAATCGCTATTCTATACGATTTAAATGATTAACCCCTGTAAAGAAATAATTCTCGATTGTTTTGCCCATTTCTAAGGGGGTCATCTTTAGCCTTATCAAGTTTGAAATGTCATTAGAGATGTTATACATTTAGTTGTTGGCAATGCCAGTTAAAAATACTTTTTATCCTTTCATGAATTGTCTATAAGACATTCAAACTGAAAGTTTTTTTTTTTTTAAATTAACATAGATTTCTCTATGTTGCTCTATAATTAAGTCACCTAATTGTTCAAAATCTTGATTTTATGCAACCCATTTAAATGTCTTCACTTATCACTTTTTTCCTTAAAGTGGGTCGCATTTAAATTTCCCAAATCCTAAAAAGTTTAACTCATTCGCTTGATATCTCTCCCTTGGTATGATGTCAAAATTAGGACACTGCCAGTTGATAATACAGTTATATTCGTTATCATGTATATATATATTATAGTTCATTATCATTTATGCTTTTTTTTTCTTTCCTTTTTTTCCCCCAAATATGTGATAACAATTTATGCACAAATTTGTTATACAAATAAAAATAGTTATACAAATAAAATTCATAACAAAAAGCTATAGAAACAGGATATTCTATCTAAGATTGAAACATACTTTAGAAGCCTGCTTGCTAAATAATAAAACAATGACATGCCATTAATTTTAAAATTGGTTTTAATTTTTGTTGGAGATTTTTTTGCCATTGGAATCAATTTACTGGGAAATTTAATAATTAATCTAAAATTAGATATCTGAACTATTTTGGAGCACTTACCTTCGTTCTCATTTGCATACTTAAAAATCCTTCTTGGATTTTGCGCCATAAAATCCAAATAACAAAACCTTTACATCGATTTAAATTTGCGTTTACAAAATTTAAATCGATGTAAAGCAACAACATTTCTTTATATAATTATTAGATTTTGAATAAACATTAATTTAAAGGGTTTTGTTTTCCCTAGAACGTAAAACACTTGCCTTGTGTACATATGAATAATAAGTAAAAAACATGAATTCACATGCAGTTAGCTTTTAGTCTTGATTCTTCATTTCTAATCTAAATATTTCAATAATCGTAAATCTTTTGCTGATATGTCATACATTTATATCCCGAAAATATGTAAAATGTTACCTATTAAAATACACATTTTCCCAAAATCAATAGATTCTGATGAATACAGAAAATATTGAATTTTAGTTTACCAAATGCCTAACTTCGCAAGAGTTATTGTTTTATAAAATCTAGACTCTGTGAAGTAGGGTTTTTGGTGTCATGAGAAAAAGGTAAACTAATATATATTTTTTAATTTAGAAGACTTTTAGTTGTGTGAGCATAAAGTAACTTTTTTTTTTATATACAATCTTTTTTTCTTTTTTTTATGACAATTTTTTTGGTATTAACATATTTTTGGAACAAAAATTTTTTTACCAATTGTAATAGCTTGTCTTTTTCAACCTAATAAAAGTACGTTCAGTAATATTAAAAGTTCAGATTTTATAATCTGAAATCGAGAATGTAAGATTTTATATAAGTAACAAGAAGCTGTTGTTTATTCAGTTAATATTCATTTTTTCTGCTCAGTATTCGTATTGTACAAAAGATTCAGCTTAATTTAATGCGAATAACTATTGACCGGTATAATAGTTCTTAAAAGGGAAAGCTCGTAAAATAGAAAAATAACTTAGATCTTGAAACTATTTTCTTACTACTATGCATTTTTTATAATTATATATTGTTTAAAAAAATTTTAGTATGTAACATGATAAACATTCAAATTAAATTTCATAATCAACAACTTACTTTTTTTTAATTGAGGAAAAATCAAAGTAATCATTTTTTTTTCTACTTCAAAACACTTTACTCGGGTCCTTTATAATTTTTTCTTTCTTCAGTTACAGTGGTTTATTTGATAATGCAGGTCAAAATAACTTAAATATCGTTTTTCCTGTAACACCGATTCAGAAGAGCATTGCGCTTAGAATCTCAATTTTATAAGGTATTTCCAAGATGTGATCACTTATAAAAGCCTACTGTAATTTCACTTGAAGCTATTGATTACACTTAAAGTGGGAAGGAAGATTAGACGCGGGAGAGATTTCACGCAGATTACTTCAAAAAAGTCAGTGGTGAATGATATTTGAGGCTGGTGTCATTAAACGTCCACTGACATAAATCACTAGGATTTATAAAAAAATATATTCTTTTAATTTAGATTTTAGGATAAAAAAAACTACTTTTTTAAATTCATTACACTGATTTATTAATACCTAATGCCACAATTCAAAGGTTCTTCAATAGTATCGCTAATCCAAGTTTCTTCATCATGAAATAAAAATGAATAAAATGTCAGATGATTAAAAAAAGAAAAGAAACGCAAATGAAGAATGCGCAAAAACTAGTTCATAAGAGTTAAAAATTGTGTTATAAGACGCTGTTAGGGAGTACCCAATAGTTAGTGAATCAGGGGTTCGTAAAAATGAGCATCTATTGAATAATGAAAATAACCATTTTACATTTACATACCAGAAAGAACAAGATCTGCCTCTTACAAAGGAAAATTACATGGTAATATGGTTCTCAAAATATATTTTAATTTCCTTACCAATCTCAAATAATAGTAATTAAATAGTGGAAATATATGGGCATTCTTAGATAAACTATATTAATAAATTAGATTTTTCATATATATTTAACATTTTCTGTGAATGTTAAATATCTAATAATCTATATAAAAAGCACATTGGAGAATTTGAAACGTAGATGAATGAATTCCTATATAATAATACTTTACTATAGATAAGAAGACTTATTCATTTCTCGGATATACATATCTCTTAAAAAATAATTTTTCATGTTAGATGATTAATAGTTATTAAAATTATTAGTCATATCACTCATTTTTCATTCGTCACGCGTCCGATTTCCTTCCCCATTTTAGAAAATTTTGATTCCGGTATAGTAAGTAGGCAAACAGCTGAAAATTTGCATTAATGGATATGCCTCAATTAAGTGTTGCAAACGAGATCTCGAAAACTCCATGGTACTTATCTCAACAAACGCTCTGACAACTAATGCAGGAAATAGAAGCGCAATTGTTACACTGTATAAATCAAACATCGGATTTTCCATTTCGAAGAATGGTCTTAAGATGACTCATTCCACGCCATATTGAAAACGACCTGTAATGTTAAATTTATGGAGAAATTTAAATATATATATTTCACAAGTTTTATTATGACTAGACCTTCACTTTCTGTAAGTTTTGATTACTCTTAAAAATAAAAATTCTCTCTTGTTTGAAATTTTTTTAAATTGCCTTAATATTTTGAAGATATACTTAATACACTAATAACTTTTGAAAGAGAAAGAATTTAGAACTTTTATCAACAAACTGGTGTTATAAATATATTTGTAAATAGATGGAATTTTTTTTACTTCATCCACGATGTATTTTTCGAAATTTAAAAAAATAAATCTAATAATTTATCTTAAAAATTAGCAACGCCCACATAGAGCATGCATACTTGGTTTGAGGAATCAATCCAATCACTTCCCTATTTCAGTCAACAAGCTCCCTGTCAAAAAAGTATCGAATTTGTATTTTTCGCAGTTCCAGAAGCAAGATCCCTCATCCCCAATAAACGATGCCGGTGCTCTCTGTTTTCCTTTAAGTTAACCTTTTAAGTCCGCCATCTTCCTGTCAACAAGAGGGTTTTCTAAGGCAAGAAGGGACATTTCTTTCGCCGTTTATAAAAAGGAGATTCCTCAAAATAAATCTTAACGAGCTTCAGCGCCATCAAGTACAGTTGTTTTCAGGCGGCCTCTATGACGTAGATTCTGTTATTTGAAGGGTCACGTGTTTAGTTTTACTATGTTTCTTTGGTTCTCTGATACCGTTAAACAGCTCTGGAACGAGAAGTTATTCCAAAAAAACACACCTTTCTTGGAAATTCCGATGGGCTATTAGGGTAATAAAACTGGTTTTTGAGGTAATGCAGTTAAAAAAGACTTTTGGTGAGCCATGATTATCTAAAATTGAGTGGAAGTAGTTTAAGCGGAATTTTTTCCACATTGATATTTTTTGTTAAAAGAAATTATTCAAGAAATCATTTAATCTTACATTTAAAAAAAAAATATGACATTACATGAACAATTTAAAGATTTTTCTTTATTTGACAAGACAGTTTATAATCTTGCAATACAGATTGTTAGGTTAGAAATTCGATTGCAGAATAAATAAATTTTGCCTATTACAGATATTATATTTTTTAATTAACCTGTTATTTTAATTAAAATTTATAATATTAATTTTTTCATTTATTTTTATTGCAATTATTTAAATTATATTTTGAATTTAAACTATGTTTCATTCCAATTTTTTTCGATAAGAATAAGTTGATTCCCAGATGTGAGATAACTTATTTTATAATAATAATATATTATAAAATGATAAATCTATGTGAAAACATGTTTTAAATATTTAAACGTTCATTTGTAAAAATTATGAATTACTCGATCGAACGTTATTAAAAATTTCCATTAATAAACATTAAGTTTCAACGTTTACAAAAAGCTTAACTTCCAATCAAATTATAATATTTCACTACATATTCTTGATTTTATGCTCTTGTATAATCTAATTTCATGTGAAATCTACTTTAAATATATTAATAAACAAAACTTTGCTTCATGAGGGAGTAAAAATATAAATGCTATATGAGAAGAGTAAGTTTTATTTAAATTATTTTCATACAAATATATTTTTTACCATAAGCAACAGATTTTATTATTTATCTCTAAAGAATTTACTATTCTGACGAATTTCTTGATTTATATTGTTTAGTATTTGTTATATAATTTTACATCAAATATCAATCCGTCTTTATAGAAGAATTCAAGATGAAGTAACACTAACAGAGTGCCGTATTCCTGTTGTATGAAGACCACCTTATCCATAATTACTTTTACACATTCCCATATTCCTTCAGTCTGAGAACCATCTTATCGATAATTACATTTTCAGCAGGAAGGGTAGGACTTTGTCTCGCTTATTTCCCATGGTCCAGTAATCGTTTCTTAAAATTCACCCATTTGTCATCATTGTAGAAGGAAGATGATTGATATCATGCAAATGTGTCGGAAATGACCACCCTATGAATACTGAATTTTTTTTCTAGCATTCAAGGCGTGGAAAGAAAGCTAATTTATAAGAATTTATAGTAATTAAGAATTTCTGATGTTACCCATCAATAATCAATTTTAAAGTTAAATTTCTAGGTCATTCAGAAATTTGAATCTGGCAGAATTTTGGATTAAACAATTCTAAGTAAACGTAGTTAATTATATATATATATATATATATAATTTCAGATAAACAGGAAATTAAAGTTCTATAGTTTGAATAAAATATAATTAAAATATATTAAATTCCACAAGTTTCTTTCTTTCTTTCTTTCTTTATTATTTTTTTGTGATTATTATTGTAATAATGGTACAAATAGTTATAAAGTACTCCCCCTACGCTTTAAAGTATGACTCTTCGCATTGCTTTGTTTTGCAAATCAGTAAAATGACTACTGAGAAATTTGAAGGACATCAAAATTTTGATGTCGATAATTTGTAAGATAAGAACAGAAAACAAACCGGCGAAAACTGCTAAATCAACGATAACTTCTTTTAGGTTCCAAATAACAATAACTTCTTTTAAGTTCCAAAATAAAAAAATAACGATAGCTGCTTTAACGTTCCGGAAGTTCCAAAATAACGAAATGTAGAAACGTTCAACAATAACGTAACGACTTAAAATACAACGGAACGATTTGAGCTGTTCAGCAAAAAAGAAAAACGTTATATTAATAACAGAATTTCTCAAGAACGCGTTTTTCGTTAAACGGTTCTTAAGCAATTACAGTTCCATTAAATAACGACCATCTCTACACCAAAGCACTTTTTTACAAAGAAAAAATAGTTCCTAACTCAATGGGGCAAATTGAAAATGGGGTGTTAGCCCGAATTCCTTTAACCACATAAGGGTGATTAATCCTCCCTGCATCCTAATTTCCGTCTGCATGTTTCAATGCAGATTTTCTAAACATGTGGCCAGTTTACCTTGAAGGCTATTTGTCCCCTTTTGGCGTTCCACAATCTTATTAAAGTTATTTCTTCCTGGTTAATGTCAGTAAATCACAACTCTGGGTATAAGGAACTTGTTCAAATGCTTTTAAAATCTAGTTCAGCTTTCTGCTTAGTAAAAAACACTATACAGATGCGTAACAAAAACTGAGTTATTTTGCTATTATTATCATTCACTAATTGTTCAAAATTAACTATCAATATTCTAATTACATTAAAAATATAATGAAAATATCTTTTCTTTTTCTTGATTTAATTTCAATTCAATGATTTTATAGGATTTGATTCTTTATTAATAAGGGAAGGGTGACCTTATGAGAAGACAAAACAGTTACGTCTTTCCAAGTACTTCACTTTTATATGCATTCTCAAATGATGAAAAAAATTGAATTTCTAATCTGCTTCAATTGGGAAAAATATAGTTTATTAATTTTTCAATAACTTTTCTTTCGGTAAAATATTTTCGAAGGATTCTGTACATTTGGCTTTTTGTTTCTATCAATGATTTTTGTAGGAATGGAAAACCAAACTCAAAAATTAAAACAATCTTATTTGGATTTATCAGGAATCTTGACATTGTTTCTTGATATATTTCGAAGCAAATCACAAATTTTAAAAGTAATGCAAATTAGTACGTAAACCATTGCGTATTGTTCGAATGAAGCAATATCACTATTTACATCTGAAGAAATGAATTCATCTTATGGAGCTTTTAATTTAAGATTTAAATAATCATAAGAGCTTGTGAATTAAGAGAACGAATAATTTTTTTTTATGTTTTTTTTTTTCTTTTTTATATTATGTACAACTTAGCCTCTCAAAAAGTTAAAATAGAATTAGCCATCTCAATAAGATTACATAAACGTTATAAAATATCCTTAATATTTTATTCATCGAAATGTCATAAAATTGCTTAGTCTTGCATTTTATCTAAACTCAGTGTGCATACCGTTTTCTAATCTCTTAAATTATCATGATTTTCTTCATTTGTAACAAAACTTTAGAACTCCAGGTATCCAACTTAGCTTTAGGCTTGCAGCTAAATTTGGAACGCCATCTTTGCATATTGATCCTAAAATTAACTCTTAGCTTTTATATTCCCATTTTATCTAGCTAAAAATTTTGGTGATAATAGTATTATAATGATTCATTAAGCGGTAATTTAGCTCTTAATTTTCCTCATCTTTAGGTATATAAATAAATTATTCTTCATTACCATCCTCAAATTTATATTCTCCTTTTAAAGCATTTATATCATTGTTTTTAATTTTTGTACTTCAGTTAATAGTGTTTTTTTTTTTTCTTTTAAATCTCATTTCCTTAAGGATTTTCGCAGTTGAACTTCTATTACTTTATTTGTGAAATTTTACTTTCTATTTTCATTAGTTTTCAATACGTCGCATTATCATGTGATGTCATGTTTCAGTTTTTAGAATATAGTTTTAATTAAAATAAAAGTGCAAAACAAACTGAATGAGGAAAGGCATTCCCAATGATGCCGCACTCCTCCTTCTCTGGGGTCAAGGTGACAAAGGGAATGTGTGAGATGAGCCAGTCTTTCATAGCTATAAGTAAATCACGTACACAGGACCTATTTGCTTGGTTGTTGAATTGTATATTTACTTACATTCAAGAGACGGCAATTCAAGCATCAACTTTACATTCATTCTTTTCTAATTTTCAAAAATTTAAAGCACCGTACCGGATACATTTCTTCGTTTAGATCTATATGACACGTGGCAAAACTCATCGTGTGTGGGAGAGTTTGAAAGGTTCAAGAAAATTCAGTTTAAAAACGAAACTTTTCACAAGAGGAGTTTTTTGCATTTTCAACTTTTTGCAAAAACAACGTAGCAAATTCAACACCTGAGAAGCACCTCTCCATTTTACGTCACTACAGTGAAAGAACATTGAAATTACAGCCTACATTAAAAGCCCCAATCTCGTTAATAATTACAATGAATCTTCTGCGGTGTCAGGTATAGAATTCTTTTGATCACGAGAAAGACGGCTTTCTTAACAAGGTTGCCACGGGAAATGATTCGCCATTATGAGCATGAAAACATTTTAAAATGACCTTCGCTACTGCCACTAAAAAGTCATACACGCTCGATGAAAGATCAAAGGCTTCATAATGAACATAAAGGGCATTAAATATATCAATTCATATATAGTGAATTGCAATCAAATTTATTAAAAAAATATTTATTTTTATTGCAAGCAAACTTTTTAAAAGAATATATTGCAGTATAATTTAAAAAATATACTTACAGAGAGAACTTATTTATTTTTAATATTTAACTGAATAACGTAAAGCAATAAGAAAATTTAAAATAACGACTGCTTTTAAAAGAATATTCACAAACGTAATAGAAGAAAACGCAAGTGCATCTGTCTATCCAATTTCGGATAATTAAATTTCATTTCATTGTGTTTCGGATAAAGCCTAATGAAACCCATTTCATGATTATCAAAATCGAAATATATTGGCAAGCTGTTTTATTAATGCTATTTTGAATAGACGTATTTCTTAAAAATTATAAAATACAATGAAAATTTATAAAAAAAAAAAAAAAAAAAAAAAAAAAAAAAAAAAAAAAAACATTAACCTACGATTTTATGAGTTCTGAGTCATTACCCTTGTTGCTTTTGTGACAATGATGGTGTTGAATTCAAAGCTTTAATGATGGTTCCACTGATTTTAACAATTCAGCAGCAGGACCAATATCGTATATGATATTCGGCCCCAAATTGGAATGCAAGTATCGGACCTATATCGGCAGATGACATTCACAATTTGCCGGCAGTTAGCCATGTTAGGACCGATACTTGTTTCCGATAGCATTAATGTTCAAATTTTTTATTTCATTTGCCGATACGGGACTAATATCGTTACAAAATCACCATGCTAGTGCCGACTTGTACCCGAGATTGCCGATATTGGCCCATCAGGATGCCAATAGGCTTGTGTTTGCTGGGTAATCTCGGAAAGTAGGAAATTGTGTAACACTTGAACAAATGAGTTGTAGAAGATTCTCTCCGATTATCGCAAATATCACTTTTATAAATTCAAGAATGACATCAATGCACTAAAATTAAATCTTTAAGTACAAAATATATTCTATTATATACAAAAATTCATGCGCTGAGTCACTGCATGCAGTTTTAGTGTACTGAAAATTAAAATTTTGTATGCATTACATACAGTACATTTGCAAAGTTTAATCCTCTCTTGTTTCCTCTTTGTAGGAATATATTGTTTAAATATTGCACTTCCAAGAATTTTATAATAATGTCATCGATAGCTTTTTGGGAGGATTTATTTTTAAAAGTTAACTTTAAAAATGACTTCTGAAAAGTCTAATATTTTTTTGTAACTTTCATATTCTACCATACTTTTGCTCAAGATTTATCCTATTTTTTATTAATAAAATCTTATGTTTATCACAATATTCTAGTTATTTTTGATAAATTTATTTTCCAAACATTTTATAAAATCTGCCACTTTATATTATTTTTCACTAAACAAGATTTTCAATTAATTGTTTAAATGATCATTAATCTTGTATATTGTCTTCATTAATCTGCCCAATTGAAGAATAATTCTAAAATAGGGTAATTCTAATTTATCAATCTTACCAGTCCCTTTCGATTTTTAAATTTAATTTTAAATTCCCGTGGTAAATTGAATACTTATAAAGCAATTCTGTGCCTTTAAAAAATGAGCTTGTAACTAGGCAAAATTAAATAACTTTACTGAATTAATATTTGTATAGTCATCAAGAAAAGTATCAATTACTTAGGAATCGGCATAATTTGCTAATTTTTCAGAATCATTCAATGGTGCTCTGATTTCCATTACCCATTGATGAAAAAAATTCTTTTCATTAGAAAAGCATCTAATTATGAAAAATATTCTGCTGAAATGAAGACAAATTTGCATTTTTCCTCCCGAAAGAAAAGAAACAACATACTATTTTTTTGTTGAAATTCTCCCCACTCGAATTTTACGACTGTCTGACGCAAACAGTATTTCTCTACAACTACCCGAAAGGATCAGAAGAAATCCCTGGTATCACAACAGAGCGTGACCTTCGACACTACTGGCCTGAAGAAAATGAGACTTGCATGAGTCATCACATTTGGGGAGAAGCACGGAACCGCTGGTGAGTGTTTACACCTCGATCAACGAAAAAATTTTGAATAAGAAGATTTAAATACTAAAATAATTCACTGAACTTGTTATAACTTTCCACAAGCAAAGAATTCTATTGATGGTGCGTGTAAAAATGTTTATTGTTTATACTTTAATTTTTTAAAAGATACTATTTATCATAATTGTTAAGCCTTACGTGTACTGTTATCAAAGAATAGATGATTGTAAACATATATTCCAATGTTATAATTCATTGGATATTTTAATTTGGCCATTATTATGATTATAAATGCTAAAGATTTTATTTTTTAATTGTTTTTTTCATGTTAAGAAGTTAATATTAAGGTGTAATGATAGTCTGAAAAGTACTTGTATTGTTCTAATCTTATGTTTTGAAACTAAATATATGATTTCTTAATTTGTGTATAATTATTATATTGTATAATGCATCAAGAATTTTCACTAAATAAATAGCAATATTCAGGCTGGCTAATTTCATGTATTCTTCTCATTTTACAGTTTATGAATTTAGAAATTTTTAGTTTAAAAATTTTACTTTAAAATGTTATGAAAGATCATTAGTTAATCACATAGTAGCCCCAAAGTCATTATATTTTTTCAATTGTAATGTTTTAATGTGTTGAATTTATTTATAGGGAATAATCACAGAGCTAAAATTAAAACTGAATGTTAAATAATTCATTCCTAAATTTGAGTGTGTAAATAGAATATTAATAGAAGAGTCATCTTACAAATCATTAGATTATTTAATCTTCATTAAGAAGGGAATATTTAATAACAGAAATTTTATTTAATAATAAATTTTAATGATGCAATTTGCTGTGGAATCATTCAAATGGGAACTTTATTGCAAATATATATATATCAGGTTGGGGAAAAAGAAATCCATTATTTTTACGTGAACTTTATGTAACTTCTTTTGGATTCACTTTGTAAAAAGGTTTAAAACAGCTTTCATGTAGATTTTTAGGTCTTACGCGTTACGACTGCTGACATGCGGTTAACTTCGATCATTTTTGATATTTTATAGACATTTTCGACGATGCTGCATCCACATGCGAGGTGCATCTCTAACATCAAAAATACCCGAACGGAATCGACGAAACAAAAATTGTACGTAACTGGTTGTTACAGTCTTATATAGGACGATAAACACCTTTAACAATTTTAGCCACCCGGCTATCTTTTTCGCCGTTACAAGAGAAAAACGAAAATGTATCGAATTTTCTGTTTGTTGTCTTTCATTTTTGAAACCTTGTACTCGTAACTGAATTAATCAAACAAAAAACCGCAAGAGGATATTTTAGTGTCAAATGTCACCTTTCCAACGAGCATAAATCTGAAATTGTTTGATAGATACCTCACGAGAAAGCGATCACTACAGACGTCTACCGAAAACATAATGGATAACTTTTTCCCCAAACTAATATATAAAGTCTTCAATTATGAAGTTTCAGAAATTAATCAGTAGCAAATGTAAAAGTATGAATGAGTCTAATAATAAATTTAAGAAATATAAATTTCTGTTCAAATTAATATAAATGTTGAAATATTAATAGTAAGTATTAAAAATCTTATGTAATAAAAATACTTTAGATTTTATAGTAATTACTTCATAATTCAAAGAAAATATTTGAAAAAAGATAGTGTGATTTAATTGAATTGAATATAAAAAGTATTTTTTAATTATTTTTTCAATTTATATTAATATTTTCCGAGTATTTTTTTCAGATGCCAAACTCGTGTTGTGTTACTAATTGTAACGGTAATTATAACGCAGAAAATAAAGTCTATGTATTGGATTTCCAAAAGATGAACAACTGAAACAAAAATGGATAAAAGCAATCCCAAGAGAGAATCTTAATGTAACTAAATATACAAAGGTAATTTATTATAAAAAAAACTTTTATAACTTAGAAATGTGTCTAAACATTTCTTAACCAAGTGATGTATAAGCTGTTTTTGTAATGCTGTTATTGGTTATTCGTACATACTATTATTGGCAATAGTAGCATATATAAAGTTAAAATTTAATGTTATTAATTTTAAATGAAGTAACTTGATAAGGTTTTTGTATGTTTATATAAATAGATATATATTTAAATGTTTCAACCATACTTATTTTGATGCATTTTGTATTTCAGGTTTGTGCAAATCACTTTGTCAAGAAAATATTGAATTCATCACATCATTTTATAATGAAGAAACTGGTGAAAATTTAACGGCAAAATTAAAGAAACCAAGATTGTAGAAAGATGCAGTACCATCAATATTTCCCAACTGCCCTTCATATTTGTCTGCCAGCATTAAAAGTGTGCGTAGTGATCCAGATGAAAGAAAACGGTTGTTAGAGGAGCATTATATTATCAAAGCAATCAAAAGCAGCATATCAAGTAAAGAACATTATGATCAGCAATTTGGATTTGGGAATTTTTCAGAGTTAAAAAATTGCTTAAATTTGAATGAAATTCCTGCATACTGGAGTAAAATTGAAAAAGAAAACCACATTGTGTTTTTAAATATTGATTTAAGCAATACTATTCCTAGCATTACATGTATTATAGTGCTCGATGACAAGTTATAATCTTTCAATTTCTTATAAATCACAGAATATTTTAAAACACAAGGAAGCAAATTTACCCCTAAAAGTAAGTAATTTTAATGAGATACTTAATATTTTAAATAATTTTGAATCAAAATCTGTAGGCAATAATAATTTAATTGATAATTTGGATATGGCTATACAAATTTTACAAAGCTGTATAATTCTTGAAGATAAATGTAAATTTTTAATTGAACAGCTTAATCTTTTAAAAATCGCACCTGTAAAATACCGTTATTCTTCCAGCATGTTAATTTTCACTTCTCTTTTATTTGACATATCCCCCCAAGCTTATAAATTTATCAGAAATTCCAATAATTTGATATTGCCAGATCCAAGCACCATTAGAAAAGTAAGTTCAATGATAGAAACAACCCCAATATTTGAACAACAAGATAGAAACTCTTCTGATAATTCAAACTTGGCCACAAGTGCTTATGTTTTCATGTTTTGCTGTATTTATTCATCTTTTAAAGACGTGATTCACATCTTCCCAGTGAATCGTATTATAGCTTGTGAGTTATTTGCTTTAACCAAAAAATTCGTTTTAGGTTTATAAGATATAGGTTTCAAAGTTATGGGAATAGTGACTGACAATTCAACAAACCATAAAGTTATATCTAATTTCAATGACCCACCTAATTTTCAAGTTCAATATAAACATCCAGCAGATTCATCAAGGCCATTTTTTTATTAAATTGATTCAGTGCATCTTATGAAATCTGTAAGAAACAACTGGATCAATAAAAAAATGGTTTTTTTTTTTTATGTATTATCCTCCATTTGGGGAAGAAAAAGATCTTCAAACTGCTTCTTTCACTCTTTTACGAAAGATATATGATATTGAGTCCTCACAATTGTTGAAGTTTGGCTTGGTTTGACCCGAAAAGCTCTTTGGCCTACGAATTTAGAGCACCAGATTGTTAACCTAGCAATTTGATTCAGGGCGTGAAAGAATTAGGAAAGAAACATAACCTTGTGCATTATATTCAAACAGCTAAATATATTGAAATATTTTGCAAGTGGTGGGATATAGTTAAGGTTAAATCAATCTGTAAAGGAAAATTTAAGCTAAATCCCATGTTTGAACCAATTACAAATAAATCTGATGTTAAGAAAGAATATTTGCTTAAATTTATAAGTTGGTTAGATAATTAGGAATATATGAACACAAATAATGGTAAATTAACTCAAGAAACACATTCTGCTTTACGACATACTTCCCAAGCTTTTTTAAAGCTAATTGAAAATTGTTCAATTAATTTAAATATGAATTATTTATTGCTAGGAAAAATTCAAACTGACAAACTTGAATCTCGTTTCGGTCAATACAGAAGCATGTCCGGTGATCAATATCATATCTATTAGGCAACTTTATGAAACTGAAAATAAGCTTTGCTTAACCAAACAATTAAAACTGGTGTCCCATAGTGTAGAGATTTTTAATGTAAATATGTTTGAGTATCCTGTTTCTGATAATAAGGAAATGTTGCACCAAGATTCTAATGAAATATTTCAGAATATAGAAATTAGATTCTGATATAGATAAAGTAACAGACTCTCTACCTTTCATAACATATTTAGCAGGATATTGTTCTCATATCATTCATAAAAGCATTAAATGTATTGAGTGTCTTAAAAAGATAACTGAAAAAACAATGTGTGTTGATGTAGATTTAGATCAGGGGTCGCCAATCTTTTTTGACCATCGCCCCCTATATAATTTTCTGATATCTCCATAGACCCCCTCAAAGGTAGTTTTCAGGTAAATAAAATAAAACTATATTTTAGTCTAAACATTTAATAAATCGTAAACAATAAGTAAAGTAGCTACAGATTTTTTACTTCTTAATGAGGATGAGTGTGGTTGGTGTTTCCTGGCAAGGTTCGCTATATTGGGTTCGAAATTAGTCAATTTTAACCGTAAATCTCCTCGAAGCTCCACATTTATATATTTCTATTTTTAGTTAAAATTGAATTAACGTGACTAAAACCGGCTTCAAGCATAAACGAACTTGGAATCGCCAGCATAAATGGCTGAGCTATTTCGTAAAGTTTCACATATTTTGCTTTATATTTATATTGGTCCAAAATTTATCTATTGTCAAATTTTTAATAAGCGTTTTTGCTTCAAGATCAGACAATAGTTCAGCAAGTTCAACTTGTATGTTGATGTCGACGCTATCAATTTGCGCCGAAAATGGCGTAATAATCCAATCAGGGATGTCAATGTTTTCCAAACCAACAAAGCGCAGTTTAAAATCGTCGCTTAATTTTTGAAGATGATTTGTATACATTTCCAAGTCTTCTTCTTTTATTTTTAATTGTTGCAGATTTGAAAAATACTTATAATCTTTATGTAGGAATGAAGATCTAAATAAATTTAATTTTACTTGGAAGCCTAACAATATTGTCCGAGCTTAGATAATTGTTACATCTTTTTCTTGCAGTTTTGTTTGAACGTCATTAAATTTTTCAAATAAGTCTGCTCAATAAAAAACATGGTTCTTATTGTTTTGTAGTTTATTGCTTAGAACAGGATTTATTTTGTTCAGAAATTCTGTTGTGGAGTCAAATAAATTGACGAGCCATTGCAAGCATACACCTCTAGACAACCATCTAACCTCGGTGTGTAGAAGTAATTGGTTAAATAACTCATTGTTTTCCTCACAAAGTTTGGCAAATAATCTTGATTTAAGAGGTTGAGCTTTAATTTGATTAATAGATTTAATACAAAACTGTTATGTATTCTTGAATTTTAATTGATACATTTATTAAGTCCTAAAAATACGAGTTGCGCAATACACAGAAATTGAATGAGTTGGTTAAGAAGGTTATATTTTTGCAGTACTTTTCCCAGGTGCCATGCTTTTCTAACAATGTAAATAAATCATGGAGATATTCCAACTTAACTTCAATAAAGTAATGAATTTTAAAGTTAATAATTATTATGTTAGTTCTAAAATTGTTAACTGGGTAATTTCATAATATTATCTAAATGCATTTTGTAACATAAGATAATATGAATTTAAAAATGTATTTTAAGTTTTATAGAATGTTTGGATTAGCGAAATTGAACTTTATGAATAATTTATGTTATGAGCGTAACTGTTCATATTAAAATAATCGAGATATCTATCAAACAATTTCAGATTTATGCTCGTTGAAAGGTGACATTTGACACTAAAATATACTCTTGCGGTTTTTTGTTTGATTAATTCAGTTACGAGTACAAGGTTTTAAAAATGAAAGACAACAAACAGAAAATTCGATACATTTTCGTTTTTCTCTTGTAACGGCGAAAAAGATAGCCGGCTGGCAAAAATTGTGAAAGGTGTTTAGCGTCCTATATAAGACTGTAACAACCAGTTACGTACAATTTTTGTTTCGTCGATTCCGTTCGGGTATTTTTGATGTTAGAGATGCACCTCGCATGTGGATCGCAGCATCGTCGAAAATGTCTATAAAATATCAAAATGATCGAAGTTAACCGCATGTCAGCAGTCGTAACGCGCAAGACCTAAAAATCTACATGAAAGCTGTTTTAAACCTTTTTACAAAGTGAATCCAAAAGAAGTTACATAAAGTTCACGTAAAAATAATGGATTTCTTTCTCACCAAACTAAAATATACATTTGTTATATATTAGATAAGCTTTCTCTTATATTTATACTTTACTATTAAGAATTGGAACGGTGATGAGAGATAAGCTCACTAACCTATTTTGCACATCAATACCATGTTCGTAAAGGAAACTAATAAGTTATTCTGTAATTTTTGTTAAAATCGAATAGGAAATATTTAGTTTTTTCTCTTTAGATAAAATTTTTAATATTTTAGTATTGTCAGTAACTTTTATTGAAACAACATAACATTATTAATTTTGTCAACTGAATTTCAAATAAGCATTTATATTTAGCACAAAATCTCAGACAGCAGAAAAACAACTAAAGGATTAGAACGTTATTTATTCTTTCATAAAAGTTTATTAATATTTTTTAAATTTTCTTCAGATCTACAGCCTTTGGTGAGTTTGAAATTCTCTACTATACACACAATTCTATGTAATTCGCTACTATACAATTCTCTACTATATAATACTTTTTTTACTTAAATTTCTATCTCCTATTTTCTGCTTTAATTTTTTCAGATCTTTCTCAGTTTAGTCTTCCTCTTTTCCTATAAATGTATAAGTTTCTTTTTAGGATTTATCATAAAATTAAACCTCTTAATCTAAGCACTTAACATCTAATTAGAGATACAAATTATTAACTTAAAGCTTTTAATCGAATGTTTTATTGAAAAATTAAAATAAAATAATTTCCAACATCATTTTCAATTTTTGAAATATGAGGGACCTTGCTCTAGTGATATACCATTATTTATAATAATTTTAATATTGCGATCTATTGATATTAATATCATTAAAACAATGACTTTTTCAAACGTTATTATACGCTTATTTTAGATTTAATAAGACACGATTTAATAAGACTTGACACGGTTTTTATAAATATCTTATGGTAATCCTCAAATCAATAAAATTAATTTAGTAAAGACTACTTCCGACAATGAAACTTAAAACATATCATCAGTGGGCGAAAAAGAAAAAGAAAAAAAAAAAAAAAAAAATACATGCATATTTTTAATGTTAGCCAAAGCAATTTATTTACTTACTCCATATTTAACATAAAAAAATATTATAATTATCCTAAATGTATCTGAGAAATTACGCTAGCTCATAAACTGCTCCTTTGAGTCATAGGCTCAGAAAATAGTTCTGATGGGGAAATTATGAAACATACTTTGTGCTTGAAGTACCAAAGAGCTAGAAATGAAATCGACACTCTAGAATTTCTAATAAAGTAAACATTAGATTTTTTCCTCCTTCACGATTAAATTGATGAAAATATTTATTACATTCTTGGAAAAATACTTCATGTGCATTTAAATAATGTAAACACTGCTTTAAGGTAGATAAAAGAATTAATTTACAGAAATAGACGAAGAGATATACAACAGTTTTCTAAATTCGTAAATCTAGTTAGTTTTGGGTATATTTAGAAACATTAAAAACAAAACCTTATATAGATTCATTTACTGTTGTGTGTATATATATATATATATATATATATATATATATATATATATATATAACCAATTCTATTTATTCCAAAAGTATTGAATGTTTTTTAGAGACTTACAAATATCGAATATATTTTTGTAAACCTAATTAACTTTAGTTAATTAGTGTATTTTTATTTAGTTGTAAATTTTAGAAAATCTGTGAAGACTTAAAATATATAATACGAAATTTGAATTCATTGTTTTTGTTAATTTACTCCCACCCAATACTAGTTCACCTGGCAGTTGAATGGGTAACGTTGAGCTGCCATCGTGAGCAAAAAATGACCGTTGAACGACAAACCAACCCACACCACATCGAATTCATAAATCTTATGACCCAACTTCTTTGAGGAACCCACGAATTTCATTCAATAAGAAAATATAATTAAAATGTATATCTGGACCTATCTTTTCCTGCATTTATAAAGATCCTATATTACCTTAAACAGATTAAAACCTCATCAAATCAAAACCTAAGAAAGATATACCCTCACACTGACCTCATCAAAAACTTCTGAATGTATCCTGGAAGACTTTAAAGGGGAACTAATGTAGTCGCCAAAGAAAATCATAACTGCTGAAAACAACTTTAAAGCAAAACCAATACGAAATTATAAGTTTTCATAAATTCTTACGTAAAAGAATATACAAATGAGTAGAATGTGTGAAAATTGTTTAAAAATATTTAATCTTATTTTATTTATTTTAACACAATTTCTATTTTTGAATTATTCCAAGAAGAGAGCCAATGCAACAAAAAATTTTAAACTACATCTATACCCTTTTTAATGCACCAAGATATGATTTTTTTTCTACAATTTTCATGTATATGCTACTGTTTAAATATTCTTTTATATTCCTTGTACAGTCAAATCATAATTCAGATTTATTAAAAATATCAAAGAAACTTACATAAGAATCAGCAAATACTATGAAAAAGTACAAGAGGTGACTATTTTCTTAAGAAAAATTTGTTAGTAGTGATAAAACAAAATTACAAACTTTAGTCCCTAGATCATAAAGCTAAGCCTCATTTAGTTTTAGCTATTCTCTATATTTTTATTTCGGATTACATAGCCGATTAAGTGCATTCTAATGGAAAATTCATTTTAAATTTTTTAGTTCCAGTTTTAATGATAGATAGCACAGAAAAATGTGAAGTATACTTAAAAATGTATTAAATGTGTTTAAAATTTTGTTTCATTTCACATGAAATAATGATTACAGACGAGTTATTTCACTTTATATATTAATTTGTAATTAATAAAAACATTTCTTATATAAACGAGTTTTTGTACATCGTATATGCTAATTTACATAGTATCGGGTATTATAAATATAGATTCTAATCTCATATTATTTTAACAGATTTCAAAAATAATTCAATGATTTACCGTAGTACAATGTTACTGATTAATAGAGGTTTCTAAAGATTGTTTTATATTCAAGATGGAACCCTGGATGTGAAAGAATTCCATATAAAGCAATTACAGAGAATGTTTTAAGTAAACTTATTTTTTAAGACTTAATAAATCAAAACATTTTGTATCACATTATTATAACATGGTATTCATTATTATTTTTTT
The DNA here is from genome assembly GCA_026290005.1 of Latrodectus geometricus. NCBI lineage: Eukaryota > Metazoa > Arthropoda > Arachnida > Araneae > Theridiidae > Latrodectus > Latrodectus geometricus. The sequence goes on along the minus strand of JAPDSC010093491.1, from coordinate 2,832,653 downwards.
TTAAAATATTAGCACACAAATTTTTTTTTTTTTTTTTATAAAAGGATATACATAGACAATATAATTATGCACACTATGTTTTCAACAGCAACAAAATTTCAAATCTGATATATTTAAATATATTTAAGATGCAATGCTTTCCATATGTTGGGTAAAATTTAAATGGAATACATTTAAAAATTACATATATATAATTATAAAAAAAACCTTTAAAACCAGTATGTTTCAATAATCTAATGAAAAATTACATTATCTAACATATAAAAAAACTATCAATGGAACTACAATTTTGCACACATTTTTTTTATTTTTATTTAAACTTAATCAAAGCATTTAATGAGTATTATAATGAAAGTAAATAGGAAAAAAGTTCCCAATTTTATACTTCGTTCATTTATTTTGGGAAAGTAAGTTTGTTGGTCATTTATTACTTTTTGCATACAACGAATAATTTGATTAGGTTGGTTGAGTTTTGTGGACTTTCAAATGACAGTAATTATTCACATGCAAGGTATTAGTTGAATTCATTTAGTACATACAAGATCATTCAGCTACCAGATTGTACATTCTTTTTGGGATTAGGGCAATTATTTCTTTTAATAAGAAATACATTCATACTGATATTTATATAGAACTTTAATATATATGTGTGTGTGAACAGCTGTATATAATGCATGTAACAATATACACATATACATAGTTATACACAAAAAATCGATTAAGAAAAAGTTTAAAAAATGATGACACTGAATATTTTATAATTTCGGAAGTTGTTATGAAGAAGAAAATTCTGGGCCAAACTAAAATTTTTATTCAAAACTACATAAATGCCACTGACTTTTAAAGTCACTGATATTAAAATTTTTAACAACTTCTTGGCTTATCCAATTACTACTTATTTACATATGAAAGATTTATATATGAAAGACATAATTTTTTTTTTTAAATCACAATTTACTATAAATTTGTGCACTTTAGAGAAAGTCTTTACACTGAATTGATATATTTAATTGATTAGAAACATAATTCAAACCGGTTAAATATTAGCATTAGTTGTATTCATAATGACATAAAACAACAGTAACATTACAAGTGGAAAATTTTAATTTAATGAAATGTTTCTTCTCTTTCGGCAACTTAAATTCTTAGGATATGTTCACACTGAAATATAAATCAAGGTTTTATAAGCGATTTTGTTTTAATATGCATATTGATTAAATATTTATTTTAGATAACAAAGTTTCTTTATTGAAAAGAAAGAAAAATAGATCTGATCAATGAAAGCCAAAGTATAAAATTCAAGAACAAAGTATAAAATTCTAAAAAGAATATGCTATAAGTTTATAATTTTAATAAAAAAATTTCCACCTAAATTTTTTGATGGAAATGACAGAATTTTTAATGAGTTTAAAAGAAAATTTTCATATGAAATTTCAAACGAAAATTTAATAATATCCTCCAGCTAAATTTTGCCGAAATTTAAATTTTTTGACAAATTTCTGAGCAATTATACTCCAATATTTTAAAGCTCTATCGATTACAAAATTAACAATTTTTAGTATTAGTCCTCCTTACAGATTGTTTTAAGTTTCTCAAAATTGAAAATAAATTCAAAATAAAAGTTATTAATTCTAGTTTGATTCTTATAATATAGAATGGTAAATTTTCCTACATATGTTATTTTATAAATAGAAGGAGTAGATTTCTTCATGACCCAGCTAATTATACAATCAATATAATAGAACAGAAGCAAAATTTGAATTGAAGATACAAAAATCAAATTTTTGGACCTCTGTATTGTTTTGCATTTCACAATTTTCTATGCATAGATGTAAACCTTTGATTTTTTCATTAGCAAAATCAAAAATTACTTGTAAATTACAGGATAATATTCTCCAAATGTTTTTGTGTATGTTTCTAAATATATTTATAAAAACTAGATAACATTTTATTTTAAAAATATATAAAATATTATACAAAAGTAATAAATTGGTTTCATTAACATTTATAGTACTGAATTTACACATATTAAGCTATAATTTAGAACACTTATGTTTTTTATGTAATGCATATTACACAAAAAACTGATAATTTGTCATGATGGCTCTAATCACTTTCAATTTAGGAGATGATATAAACTTAATCTTCTTCTCTAAGAGTCACAATAAATACATTGATAGAGGTTCAATGGAATTAATATAAATTTTTAAAGTGTTGCAAGCCATAGCACCAAAAAAAAAAAAAAAAAAAAAGTCCAGGAAATTTCAATTTCTATAAAACTATAATATACATCATCAAATTCTTTTCCCCCAAAAGTGTCTAAAATGTCTGCTGTCTCAAAAACATTAAAAAACACATTTTTGCAAATAGTATTATAACATTTAACTATACCAATATTGATTGTAACATTAAAATTCATTAAGAAAGAATGCTCAAATAGAGTTAAGATCATTTGTATCTTTTTCTAAATCAACCCTATCCAGAGTGTATAAAAATGTGCTACATAAATACCATTTCAAGATTATGCTTGTGGTTAAAGTTAAGTGACAAAATCCGTCATATTTCAAAGAAATAGCTTGTATTTGATCTAATTGGTCATATAGCACTTCTAAGATTCTTGTCAACAATTCATGAATGATTACCTAAATTATGCTTATTAAGTATGATAATTACTGCACCAATTGCTTAGAATTTTGTATTCTTATAAAAAACAGTAAACATGTTTCACACAAGAAAGGAGCATAAAATAATTACTAATAAGATATTTATATCAAGATTTATGCATTAACAGCTTTTATTCAACATTAATGAGTATAATTCTGTTAAAGGGCAACATTAAATTTTATCCCTGAGGGAACTCTTTGTTTCACTCAAAAATAGTTAATTAGGAATAGGTTGAGTTGGTTAGCTTATTGCTCCTTACTTTCTGAACATGAGGGCTGATTGTGACATAGTTTAAAGTGAATTCAGAACCACTACAAATATCCACACTTGAAGTGGAAATTGAGTGCACAAACTTTTGCAATGAAAGCCAAAGCACTAACATCAGCGTGACAAAAAACAGCAAATCTATGATAAACTGTCTAACCAAAGTTTTGTATGTTTCAATGAAATGCAATGTTGTCTAAATTTTTTGAAACTGGAATATTAGCACTTAATTCCCAAAAAGGTGGCACAACATACATCTCTAAGATAGTGAGTTCACCAAATGTTGGTGTTACTAAAAATGCAAAGAACAATAATTGTAAAAACATAACACTTCTAGAAGGCCACTTACTCTTCTTTTTGAAGAGACATATTAAGAGTTATTAACCCTAGTTTTAGTTAAACAACATTTTTTACTGTATTAAAATGTTTACTAAAAGATTGGATTAGATAGAAAAAGCTTAGCTAACTTGCGGATTTCACAATCCTTAGCTTAAAATCTCTGAATTTAATAAGAGAAATACTGTCATGAGTTAATAACTATTTTTTAACATTTGATTTCTTTCAAAGTGATAGTGACTTACCCCCAATTAAGAATTTTATTTATTGAACAAAATGTCAAAGTTATGACACATTTTTTAAATATTTAAAATTGTAAATTTTGTATATGAAGTAGGCCAAATTTTTGCTCTATACAATTTTTCAATTAAACATTTAATTATTTATTGAGTACATTATTTATGATTAGGTATCAATGTTTAGTAGTATGTTTTACTAAGTTATTTTACAAATTGAGAAATTTTAAAAAATACTATAAAAATCACAATACAATTATTATAAAATTTACATTTTGACAATTATGTCCACCAATATCTTCTCAGGCAGTTGAGTATAATTCAGAAGTTTTACTTCTGAATTATACTCAACTGCCTGAGAAGATATTGGTGGACATAATTGTCAAAATGTAAATTTTATAATTATGTAAAACTTGTAGGAAGTCATCTTGACAGTGAACAAGAGGAAACTAAAAATTATCAGTTATTTGCATAGTATCACAGATGGAGAAGAGAGGAGATTAGCCAGGCCAATTTTGGACAAATGAGCCTACAGATAATCATGTCTACTGATAACTCTAAAATACACCACTCTCTCTATCAAAGGAAGTTGAGTAAACAGGCCCAAGATTTACCATCAGCTAACCCTTATACATTCTTTTATGTTGAATTTTGTCCAAAGAGTTGCTAGGAATTTTGAAGAGAAATCGTAGACAAGATAGAAGAAGCCTCTTTGAACAACTTGTTAGCTTGTTCACAGCTGTCTATGCTACAATGGGAGGTGATCCATAGAAGAACGAACTCTTCCATTGCTAGAGTAACAATAATTTGGTTGAATTTAAATTTGAGTACTGATGGGTAAGGATAGTAGTTAGAAATGATTTAATTATAGCCTGAGAATCTATAAAGAAGACTATTTTCTTTTTTCGTTCAGAAATGGTAATAATAGTCTAAGAGCCATAAATATTATGAAAATTCTGTCATCAAAATTACCTGACCAGACACTAAGGCTGAAGAAATCAAAGGAGTAACCACCAGCACTAAAGGAAGCTGTGGTAGATCCATCAGTATATGCATGTAACCAGTCATAACCTGGTTAAATATCTCTCGTGGATATAGTAGCCAGAGTTAAAGTCTCAACTTAGCCCAAAAGAGCTTTAAAAGTTTCCCATTTTATTATCCTTACATAACTGTTTTATATAAATAAAATGATAGATAACTTAATAGTATTTTTAAGCTATCCGTTTTAATCCCAAATGTTAAAATTTCCAGTGATCTAAATATTTTGAATTCTATTAATGCAAGAAATAGACTCTTATAAAAAAAAAACTATTTTTTTAAATTTTAAAATTGTATAAAATTAATAATTAGTTAATTTTGATTTATTTCGAATTTTTTATTTATTTATTCTATAACATGAAAATAAAATTATTGACTCTTAAAAATTTTAATTTATTATTTATTTATTTTAAATGCTTAACTTTTTAACTTTAAAATGAGATTTCTATCTTTTTAAATTATTTAAAATTTCAACTTTCAAAATGACTAACACTTTCATTATAAGTATCTACATATATTGTGGTTCAATTGACAAAAAATCATCAACTAAGGAAGATAGATTTCACAGCTTGAATCATTCACAGAAAACAGGAGAGAATAGGAATACATACGTGAAAAAGATCATTTCACCAAATAGATTTGTAGTGCTGTCACAGGAAAGGTACTGGACATCTAAGATTGGAAGAGAATAATGTAAGTGAGTGAATCATGCTACACCTTATTTTGCATTGACAGATGTCAAATTTGGCAATAATCCCTATTTGCACTGTGAAAGGATCTGATGGGAGTATCATGATATTGGGCATGTCCTGCAGGCATGAAAATGATACCTTGGTGACACTTAAGCACATTATTCAAGTGCACTCTGCAATGTAGCATTTTGGCTCAAATGGCAAGTTTTCATAGATGATAAAACAGCTATACTTTGAGCTAGAAGTGTTAAAAATTGATTTGCTGAACAAGTTTGTCTTTTATTTTTTTTATTTAAGACATTAATCTTAAAGAAAATGTCAGATATAGTGGAAAGATGGATTCAGCAACACTATCCTCTTCCATCTAATTTATAAGATCTAAAAAGTTGCATGGTATTCTCAGGACACAAAAGTACCCCAGAAGCATGTAGACATCCAAACAAATAAGAGCCGTAATCAATGTAAAAAGTGGTCCAATAAAATAATGATCTTGGGTATCTGATTCATTGGCTAATGCATATATATATATATATATATATATATATATATATTAAATACAAAATAAACTATACCAGCCAAGTCAAGAATGCATTCTTCAAATTTTGAAGTATTGATATAAGGTATAACATAGATCTGGAAAATTTATAACTTTTACCGCAGATCTGATGTATTTGAAATTGGTTTTTATAATACGAAATTATTCCTTGGAAAATGTTTAAAATACAATTTAATTCATTTCAAACAAAATTATCTTCTAATAAAAAGAAATTTTGGTCTCAAATATATGAGCTTAGGTTATTTGAAATATAAATTCAAGTATTATAATATATAGAAGTTAATAAATATGAGGATATTTTGAAATCATACATGTTGTAATCTCATAACCAATAAATTATAAATTAGAGAAAGTATCAACTGTTATAAAATATGTTTCAAAATTAATTTCTTGTCTTTAAGTTTTAAAAATAAAAAATGCTAACGACTTTTATTTTACTAAAGATAAATACAGAATAATTTAAATGTACTTATGTAAAAGTAAATAACAGTTACACTGAAACATGTTTAACTTGAAAACTTTTATTACTTGAAATCTGACTTTTGATAATGTACAAAAGACGCTTGAAAAATGGAAATTCCTGAATTGCAACAAATGATTACATACAAGTTTACACCTAATGCTAAAACATCACTTGGCAGTTTTCTGTATAACTTGAACAAATTACATCTTAAATACATTTATAAATTCTTACATGCTAAAACATAGTTACTGAAAATAAGTACAGAAGCTAATTAGAAAAATCATAAAACACAATAAATTTATACATAAAATACATTACATTTATTATATATTAAACAAAAGCTTTTTTTATAATAGAATTTTGAGGAAGACAGTAAACTGTTATAAGCATAAGTCTAAGCTACAAGTAGTAACAAATTAAATACCAACTATTTTTCAATTTGTAATAAGTTTTTAATTTATTTTCAGAAATTAGAGCAGATAACTTTTCACTCAGTAATAAATACTAACTACAAAAATTTATTATATGAAAAATAGCCATTCAATTTCTTATTTTTTATGAATATCTATTGCATATATAAATAAAACATAAATAATGATAAAATAATAACTCTTTTTGAAATGAATGCTATTTTCATTCAAAATGTAAAAAGTTTATTTTATTAAAAACCAGTTTTAAATTTGCACCAATTTTAATTTAAAAAAAAATGTTTTTTCAAAAAATACCAATTTGCAATAAACTTTGTTAAAATCTTAGGACTAGGTTTAGCATTGTTTCAATTTCTTATTTTTAAGCCAAGTGCTGTGTGTAGTTTTTTTTGCAATCTAAATAATGCAATTTCAAAAAACTATGATCTTAAATGTTGTAATTTTGAATATTTCCCTTTATTTACACAAACAGCAAAAAGTTTTTTTTTTATTAAAGCATGGAAAGTTATTTTCATACATTTTATAAAAATGTCACAAAAGAAATATGGAATGAGTATAAAAATCAATATTGATATTACTGGTTTATTAATATCATATACAATCATTTGTAAGTGATTCTTTTTAATTTCAGTAAATAGCAGCAGTTTAAAAATACATCTTATATAGCACTATCAAGTAGGCTTTAACAGCTGAGTAGTAAAGATAAATGAATAACAGATTTTTTGTCAAGGCTCAACTTCAAATTAGACAACATCAGCCAATTAAAAAAAAAAAAAAAAAAAAAAAAAAAAAAAAAAAAAAAACTTTGTAAAGCATTTAGGCAGGGGTCAAAAACCAGGCATTTAAATTAAATAAATATGGATAAAACGAGTTTTAATGAAAAATGGTTTCTTATTAATCAATAGTGGCATCCACTTTATGGAATAAAATCTTGAGTAAAGCTCTAGGGTACAAATTAATCAATTAGACAGTGACATGTACTTTTAATGAAAAATTCTATGCAGTGCAGCAAAACAAGGGCCAATACTCAAACAATAACATAAATAATATCAGTTTTTAAAATATCCCACTTTTAATTAAACAAATATTCATAAGATTACTATTATAGCTTAAGACTAGGTGCCATCGTGTGATAAATAGTGCCAAACTATTTCACAGTGTCAGAATGCATTTGTAGGACGTAACTTTTGTTTCATAACGTAACGTATACACGCACAAAACTCGTTAGTAACTCTTGAAGCACTTGATTAGTAATGTGTGTTTATTAGATTATAGCTCAATGCATTTGTATGACATAACTTTCATTTTATAATTTAACGTGATTGAGCATGCACAAAATTCATTTTGTATGCTAGTAACCATTGAAGCATTTGATATAGTATTGTTTGATTAGTATTAGATTACAATTTAAGCTATCGGGTTGGATCCTAGCAGAGCCTACACCCTTGGCACAAATAATTTTGGTTGATAATAAATTTCGTCCATCTTGTGGTAATCCTACTTTGATACACTAGATATGATAAATTTAACTATTTCTGGAACTCTTATTTTGTCATTTTGTTCTGCTTTGGTGCTTTTTTTTTTTAGTTTATCCCCAAGGGTATGGGCTCTCTTAGTCTTTTACCAATGCATTTTTATAAAAACTCAAATTTTAGTCAACAGGGCAGAGGCACCCACATTAAAAAGAAATTCAGTGCATGGCACTCTACCCTGATTTAAACACAGCAATAAAATGAAATCTAATATACATTCTTAAAAAATAACAGAGTGTCTAATCAGCCAACATTACTATTTTGAATTAAATATAAATATATTAAATGTTTATATACAACATTTGATAGCATAAAACACCAATATTAATTAAAATAACTCACCTAATATTATGTGGCGCAACTTGTCCCTTGTGGACCTTGCACCATAAAACCCAACCAACCACCTAATATTACTGCTTGCAGAATCATCAGCACCAATGGACAACAGATTTTATAGCTCCCAAAAATTCAATCATGGTATTCTCGGAATAATTACATGGTTGTATATGTGAGAAAAAAAATTATTCAAAATAATAAGAGAGATATGAAAAGGAATTTATGTTTTGAATTTTCAAAGTAAATATTTAATTAAGAAACTTTGAATAAAAAATTCACTGCAAACTAATATTTAGAAATTTTAAAAAAAATTTTCAAAACAAAAATTGCTGAATCATCCTCTTTGAAATGCTTGGTAAAATCCTAGGAGGGCCCACGCCCTTGTGACAAACTAAAAAAAACAATACAACATTTACACCCAGTGTACAAATGTTGTAAAATGCATCCAAACTATGGTGTGGATTTTATAAAAAAAGAACTGGTGAAAATGTGCTTTGGATCCCCTGCTTGGCGCGTTTTCAAAAACGCCAATGCCATGGCGAAAATTACACTGCTATTTCAAAGTGAAACTTTGAAATAGCGGTATAATGCAACCAATGAATAGGCTAAAACAAAAGAATAATTAATGAGCATGTGTGAAAAAGCGCTTTAAATTCATGAGTTGGCATGGAAGGGGACCTAAACCGCAATTTAACCAAAGAATCTAATGAATTTTATATAATAAATTTGGCCAGTAATATCTTAAATAACTATAGATGATATTATTGCAAATGAAAATATTAATCTACACAAAAAAAATAATCCTATATTAAGCTTAAAATACATAAGTCAAGTCAAAAACACTTTGTCACACTTTGCTTAAATCTTCTGTGGCAAAACATTCATAATTCATAAATTCTTTTTATTTTCAGCTTACACTGTTTCGTTTTAATGTGTTTAAGGCAATGCTTGCGAATTTCAAAAACTGAATCGAAGAACTTTTCGCAAACACAACATGCATATACCATTTCAAGTCAAAAACATTAAATAAAGTCAAGTCAAAAACATTAAATAAAGTCAAATCAAAAACATTAAATAAAGTCAAAAATTAATAATATAATATAATACTTGAATTAAGTTTTATTACCTTTTAATAAAATTCATAAGAGTAACACCAATTTCATAAGAGTTCAAATCAAGAGCTAAAAACGAGTACATATATATAAAAGACATGCACTTAACTTTGTGATAGTATGTTTTCTACAAGAATAAATATAAAAAAATCAGCTTTAACACAATCAATGTTACACACAGAAATGAGACAACAATGGCCTTGTCTTTCTCATATTTAGAATATCATTGTTTTTCACTATTTCTCCAAATATAAATCATGTTCATTGAAATAAAAAAACAATACAATCAAGTTATTACATTCACTTATTCTATTTACTGTTCTATGATGTTACTTGACTATATCACAGAACATCAGTTTATTTCATTATATAAATTATTTTAGGTATCTATGTTGAACAATTCATTAAAGATGTTTTACAATAATTTTGTGTGAATATCAACTTTTCTTCTGTACACTTTTAAAAATTTCCGGTATTTTACACAGTTGAAAAAATAATAAAACATTTTCTTTTAGTTTAGTAAGATAATCCTCTTAAAAGTATGACAAACTAACATCAGTTCGTACCAATAAAGTTATTATGTTTCTCCACTTACATGACAAAAAGAATGGGGTTTTTAAATAGTGTTTAAATGTAAAATTTTTCTAGTACATATCATAACATGATGCTTTAGCTTTGAATACATATATAACAAAATTTCATTTTATGATATAATTTTCATTAGAAAACATCACATTCAAACGGTTTTATAATATATAGAGAGAAAGAGATTTTTTAAAAAATGAACTGAGATACTATTTACTTTCAGTTTAATGTTTTGCATCATAGCTTTTAGATTAGACGCAATTGAATTCTAGAATAAAGAATCTTATCAAAGTACAGAATAAAATAATTTCAAGCTTTTTTACGTCTCAAAAACAAAATTACACGGTCCCTGCACTATGAGCATGATAATGACCTTTCAAATGGTGCTTTAATCTAAAACTTTTCTTGCATATGTCACAAACATGAGGTTTTAGCTCTGAATGTATCAAAATATGCTTTTCAAGATTTCCTTTAAGGCTAAATCCTCTATTACAAACTTCGCAAACAAATGGTTTCTCCTGTGTATGAGAACGATAATGTGATTTTAAATTTCCACTTTGCTTAAATCTTCTGTGGCAAAACGAACATTCATAAATTCTTTTTATTTTCAGCTTACACTGTTTCGTTTTAATGTGTTTAAGGCAATGCTTGCGAATTTCAATAACTGAATCGAAGAACTTTTCGCAAACGCAACATGCATATACCATTTCCTTTCCTAAAAATATTCGTGATTCAATTTCTAAATAACAGTGTAGATTTATTTAAACTAATATAAGCAATGAACAGTTCAGTCAACTTTTTTTGATACAAAAATATTTTCAGCTAAGGTATACTCTAGTGATTGATTGATTGATATACACAGAGACTTTAGCATCAATGAAATTTTTTTTTATATTACTCCGATTATTCACTATCACAGACTAAGATTATCTTAGTCTTAGTCTGTGTTCACTATCATTTATCATCTTTCTTTGAAGGTCAGGTTATTTGCTAAAATGTTCGCCTTCTGAAGACTATTTCTCTGTTTTGTAAATTTATTACAGATGCATATCATGACTGTCCCTTAATATTTTTCTTGATCCTCGAGAGGTTGTCAATTGATATCAGATATCTCCTTTATCTCGAAATATCAATAACTGTTTTGAAACTTCCGGTTTCTTAGAAGATTTGCCTATTTTCATCTCAGAAATGAGGGAAAATCCTTCTCCCCCCTCCGATAGGAGGAATACATCAAACACAGGCATCTGTCGTCTGTTATGGTGGTATGTCTTTTTCAGGATTGTCTTTACCAGCAGACAAGGGTGCGGGATCCTGCATTCCTGATCCCAACACGGTTAGGTTGGACACGAACAACACAAACAATTCTACATCCTCATTGGGATTTGCCTACTGCAGTTACATGGATCTACTGAAACGAATAGCGGTGATCGAAACCTTTCCCAACCCTGACTTTGCCGAGTCCAATAAATTATATAGAGAAGCCATGCAAACTTTAGCTGGCATAGATTTCAAATATTTAGATAACAATGTTAGTTCTTACTTGAACAAAGCCACTGAGATTCCGGGAGTTGAAATTCAGTCAGACTCCTCCGATTGATAGCAAGTATTAGCTTTACCCCCAACTGAAAAGAACTGTGCCTCTATTGGCTGACTATTTCTAATCGAAAAAGGAAAAAACTAGCTCTGAAAGCTAAAAATATGAAAAATTTAATGATAGAAAATGATGATAAAAATAAAGCAAATGAAGAAAATCAAAAAGAAGTTATCCCAATTGAAAAAATGGAAGAAGATAATGACATCGACAATATTGTAGAAACCAATGAATCTGAAATAAATAATGACACCGATGGATTTCAATTTGATAAGAAATGAAATCCACTAAAATTCCACAGATCGTGATAAAAGATTCCTCAGTAAATTGGAAACAAATAAAGATCTTGATAACTTAAAACCCGACCAATACACAGCGAAAATAAATTCGCAAGATACTTTTACTATCAGAGTTGCTTCACCCGAAGCACATAGAAAAACAAAAAAGCTTTTTGGAGAGAAAAATTATAAATTTCACTCCTATACCCTTCCAGATGATAAGGAAATTAAAATTGTTATCAGAAGTCTTCCTTATGATTCGGATCTCGTTGAGATCTAACAAGAACTTGCTAAATTAGGATTTGTCGCTTCTAAAGTAGAGCACAAATAACCATATTTAAAAATGATGAACGTAATAAAATTCCGCTTTTCTTGGTCACTCTACCAAAAACCAAGAAGGCGCAAGAAATTTATCATCTCAGATATTTAATGAGTTTAAAAATCACTATCGAACACTACAAAGGACGTAGAGGATCACCTCAATGCCACCGATGTCAGTGGTTTTTTCATGCACAAAGTTTTTGCAGGCATAACCCTAAATGCGTCAAGTGAGCAGGGGCTCACTTAACATCCACCTGCACAAAAACAAAGAAAGAAACTCCCTAATGCTTTAATTGCAATGGGGAGCACACTGCAAATTACTCTGGCTGTCCAAAAAAACCCATTTTCCGAGGACAACCTGAAGAAAAAGGAAATTAAATACCAGGACCGAATAATTATGAGTAAAAATGTAATAAATAAATCTTACTCAGACGTTCTCAAAAATAATTCCGTAAATGATATAAAAGAAGCAAAAAATGTTCTTGAAGAGCTAAAAGAAGTACTAAACTGGATCAAGGATTCAGGTTTAGTGGAAATTATAAAATCATTCAGATCAGGCAAATTGGCCCCCTCAATCACCACACCTCAATCCAATCATGGATAGGAAAAACATCTGCTTTAGACCTCTGTCAATGTGCACCTGGAATTCAAATGGAATATATTATAAAATTCATGAATTCAATGACTTTGTTCTTGAAAATAACACTGACTTATGTTTAGTCACGGAAACACATCTCACTAGCAATAAACAATTAAATCTACCTAATTACAACTCATTTAGAAGTGACAGAATCAATGGACTTGGAGGAGGCACTATAGTTTTCGTCAAGAAATCGATTTCTGCAACATTTCATTCCAATTATGCAAATGATTCTACAGAAATCATTAATATACTTATCAACATCCAAAATACTGAAATAAAAATTTCTTGTGTTTTCAACTCTCTCCATAACACAATTACCGACCAATGAAATCATTAATATATTACAAGATGACTACTCTACAATCATAGCAGGGGATCTTAATGCAAAACAATGTTAACTGGGGATGTCGTACTTCCAACTCTAATGGACTAATTCTTTAAGACTTAATTAATAATAAAAACTTAAATATTTTTGCCCCTTCAGCACCAACTTTCTATCCAAACTTCACAAATGGACGACCAGATATTCTAGATATTTTCATAACAAATGGAATCACTCTTGCTGTTGATGTCATTCAAACAGTAAGCTCTGACTATGTACCTGTTATTGCTGTGGTGGGATTCGAACCTGCAGAACTTCATCCTCATGTAAGCAAAACGGACTGGAACCTGTTCTACAACACCCTCTATGTTAAAAACTATGAAAATCATGACATGCAAAATGTTAATGAAATAAATAATGCAATATCAACGCTTACACAGGATATTACAAACGCTTTCAATACAGCTACCATTAAAACAAAATTCATCAACAATTACCGGCCAACATCAAATTACTAATTAAAAATATGAATAAAATTAGAAAAAATATCAAAAAACATTAAATCCAGCACTCAAATCACAGATGAACAGCCTTAATAGAGATATTAAAAGAAAATGTCAAGATCTTAAATACGCAAACTGGGAGGAAAAAATCAGAAGCATCTCAACCTCAGACAGTTCACTCTGGAATATGGGCAGAGCCTTATAACGAAATAACATCACAAATAAAGCATCATTAGCGCAAGGATTTGTTTATTCTGATGCTGATAAAGCAGAACTTTTTGCAGACGTCATGGAAAAGCAATTCCAAAATAATGACACAACAGCAGATGATTCATTTGTGGATAGCATTATTCAAACAAATAATGACTTCATTCAAAACAGCTCTCAAACTCCAATTGAAAATACAACTATTGAAGAAGTGAAAAATATTATCTCTAAATTAAAGAAACAAAAGGCCCCTGGCCATGATAAATTTTCTAATAATATGATTTATTTACCAGATAAATATCTAAATTATCTCGTTCAAATTTTCAATGCCTATTTAAACTTGAACTACTTCCCTGATATCTGGAAAGAAACTGAAATCCTACTTTTTCCAAAACCCAATAAAGACCCAATTAACCCTCAAAATCACAGGCAAATAAGTCTTCTTCCAACTATTTCAAAAATTTTTGAAAAAATTATTTATGGAAGATTTAAGCAATACCTATCTCTCTTGCCTGAAAAACAATTTGGGTTTAGACAAGATCTTTCAACAACAAAACAATTTGTCCGTATTTTTGAATTTATTGGCAAGGGTTTCCATCTAAAAGAACAATCAGCATTTCTCATGTTAGATATGGCCAAAGCCTTTGACAGGGTCTGGCACCAAGGTCTCATTCACAAGCTTAAAATAATTGGGATGCCTCATAATTTAATTAACATCTTTAAAAATTATTTAAATAACAGAAAATTCCATATTAAGATTAACAACCATACCTCAACTACTAGAAGGATATGCGCGGGTGTTCCGCAGGGAATCAAATTAGGACAAATGTTATATCTGTTTTTCACATATGACTTCCACATCGAAGATGACATTCACAGTCTAACTGCGTTCTATGCGGATGACACGGGCATTGTTGTACGCTCCAAAAATCCTAACATTGCTATTTCAAGATTGCAATATAAAATTATGAGTATTGAAAGTTGGTGAAATAATTGGAAAGTTGCTATTAATGCGACAAAATCAAAACTCTTAATAATTAAAAGAAGATCACAGAAACATAAAATAACAAATAAACTCTACATCTTCGGCCAGGAAATTGAAACTGTTAAAACTGCAATTTAACTTGGCATCAAAATCAATTCACCTGGACTGAGCACATCAAATCAAAAATAGCTTCTTCTTGGTATAACTATTTTAAACTAAATCCGATCATTGGAAAATATTCTAAATTAAACTTGAAATTGAATAAACTTCTTTACTTATCAATAATACGACCAATAATCTGCTATGCATCTCCTGCTTGGTGCACTTTGTCAGATGTTAAGAAAATTCTTAATTCAATGCAAAATAAAATGTTGCGATATATGGTCAATGCACCATATTACAAAAAAAAAAAAAAAAAAAAAAAAAATGCAAACATCAGAAAAGATCTTAAAATTGAAAAACTCTCAGAACATATTTTCAAACTAAATGCAAACTTCTTCAAGAAAGCTACAACCTGTGAAGCCGGAAATATTTCATCTTTATTTGACGCGGAAATTCTCCCTGGCGATGCTCCTGTTAGATCCATTGCAGCCTTTTTCACATCTGACGCAATTCTGTCTAAGAACTTTATCTAATCCCACCTCTCATCTTCTATAACATCTTAAGCCTTTAAATTCAAGTTATTTAAATTCTGATGAATGTGTAGCCCATTTCG